>WSTY01000101.1:0-27789 GCA_019633465.1 Tulasnella sp. 417
TTTTGAAAACCGCGCTGTGCTTCGTCTTCTGGACTGAGTTAATCACAGATTTTTTGGTAACAGCGGAGTTTGAAAGATGGGTCTGGATCTCGGGTCTGGATCTGGATGGACAAACTCTCACGATGGTCCTTTCACAGCTTCCAAAATCTCACGTAACCCTGACCTGTTGCAGGCAAACACTGCTGCGTTATTACATACCTAATACCTGGAAGTCGGCCCTTCTTGCCATACAAAGTCGTATCTCGAGATTCAACCTACGATATTCCGGATTTTGCCGTTTTCTAAACAGATCTATGGCAAGAGATCATTCGGTTTGCCTTGTCTGTTTTACTTTTTCTTGCCAGATCCTGGCGTCGTTTCTCACCATCTCTCATCAAGGAAAGACTTAATCTCCTTTGCTCTTATCATTCACTATTCGGAAGGCAAGTGTATGACTCAGAAGAGCTTAGACACTTGTTCGTTTTTTGCTGACATGCCGCTCCCCATCGGCTGGGTTAGCTGCATGTTAGGGTGTTGGTTGGAGCGGTGAACTGCTTCGATCAAACGCTTTGGTAAATTCCGTTCCTTCCCACCTCGCACCCCTGTCAACCACATCGCTCATCTTTTGCCTTCCTGTCAACAGCCACACACCCACCCTAAAAAAAAAAAACAGGCAAACAGGAGCCCCATGCGCTACCGAGGCTAGGGAGACGCGTCTGATGCACACTTAGCGGTTGGTCTGTGCCTTGGGTGAACTATAATTCCTAGCGAGCGACGACGGTAGCGAACGACTTCTTGCTCAGTGCAGAATCTGATCGAGAGGTATGGCATCACTTCTTTGGGCCAATACGCCCAAAGTTTGACGCTGTCTTCCGTGGAGAGTCATCAGTCTTTTGCAAATTCTTAAAAGTCGTTACACCGGCGGCATTAGCATCAAAACCTCCTAATCAAGCGATAAAGTGGGATTAGCACAGACTGGTTGATGCCCGATCAATAAGTCTGATAAAGAGCGGTCGGGATCAGTGACCGTCGGTATGCAAATTGTGGTGATGGGTTCGGTCGGAGGCTTTAAGAGTCCGGACGGCCAATGCAATCACCTGCTATCATGCTTGGCAAGTGTTCTGACCCTGCGCGGTTGTCGGCGACACGCCTTCTTTTCCCGCAAATCGCAGAGTGTCAGCACCCTGATTACGGCGCGCGTTCTCCCCGCATTGTGAGAGACCCCAACTCTATGCACCTCCGCAGATTTCCGGTCCGTAAATCGTTTTATTTTTTTCCTGTAGCCCTTGCTCAAAATTCTTTTCAGCCACTACTTGTAAATTGATGTCTGGCTGGTATTATTTTTATTTTTATTATTTTCGAAATCGGGCGCTTGGGCCCTCCGTCCGGGTGCGACACCGGCCAACCATCATCCTTGATCGAAAGGTGGAAACCACGACAGGAAGAAAATCTTTTTTGGGCAAGGGACGGGACGGACTTCAAGATCACATCCCCTTGAATCTCCCCATACGCCCCACTTGGACCAGCGAACTCGGTCGATCCATTTAAAGGTACGGCTCGTTCTCCCGACGGCTAACGTTTCGGGATCTCCTTCCTTCTCCTCCTCCCTTCACTTGTCGGTCCTGCACGACGACCCCAAAACACGACGACGCCTTGTCTCTGTCTCCCTTCCCTTTCGTTTTCTTTTAAAACCCCCCTCGTTCAAACAGCTTTGCGCAGTTTGACCTCGGACCATTCGCCCCCCTCCCCTCGTCCGCCTTCTCCTCTACCCTTCGTTGCGGTTGCCCCCTCCCCCGTCCGCCGCTACTATCACAAAAGGCTGTCCTCTCTCATTAAGAGGTCGCCAAGTCGAGTAGGCTAAAAGTCAAACGCACCAAACGTAAACAAGCCACAGAACTTGTATTCAATCCCTTCATCTTGAAACGATGTCAGACCCGGCATCCGACCCTGCCGCTGCAGCAGCTCTCGCAGCTGTTTTGAAGGAGGCAGCTTACTACATCAAGGCCTCGCAGATCATGTTTTGGTGCGTGTCCCAGCTTTTCATTTCTTTCGAGAACGGGAAAAGCTGACTGGAGCTTGTCTTGGTGCAGTGCATTCTGTTCGTAATTTATTTGGGATCCTTGGGCGTTGTGCTGGCGACTGACTCGAATAAACCACCTCGTACAGATGCCATAACTTTATGGGACTGGCTTGTGTCATTGCAGAGGGAGTATCGACTTGTACGTGCCCCTTGTCGCAACGCTTCCTTGCCTTTCGCTCACTTGCCTCCTTTGTTCCTCGCCCGTGTCCCCCCTCACAGATCTGGAAGTCGCCGTGGTCCGTCATCAAGGTCCTCTACCTCTTATGTCGGTACTGGGTCATCGCCGTCATACCGTATGTACTGTGGGTCTACACCCAAGACCATTCGGAGGCGACGTGTTGGAAGATTTACAAGAGCCCCGTGGCGCTTGCGGTAAGTTGCTCGCATTCGCGCGAGACCCCCCAATGGACGTCTGACGAGCGACCTGCTTTTCATTAGATGTGGAACCAAGTGTGGTCTGAAGGTACGCGAGACAAGGCGAGCGCCTCGCATCGAGAATTTGCCTGCTCACTTGTCCCGCTTGTCATTCAGCCGTTCTTCTGATCAGAACTTACGCGTTTTTGGGCAACAAGAAGTCGGTCTTGATCCCCCTCATCGTTGGTTTGCTCGGCGTCATCGCGTACCAACTATACGTCGACAACAGTCAGGTATGGTTGGAGCAAGGTGCACCGCTGGGACTTTAGCTGACCGCTGGCTTTTCTCTCCTAGATGACCCGTACGTCACGAGCCAGTTCTATCCTGCACGAATGCGGCATCTAATGGCGCCTTTTACCCTTTAGTCCTCCCATTCCTCGATCCCGCTGGAGGACCATGCTTCCCGACCGTCCGATACAACCACAGCCCACACATCATGCGTAAGTCTCCATAACCGGCTCTGCGGATTCTCTAGCCATTACTGACGCGCGCCCTTGACTACAGTTTTCTTCGTACGTTCTCCTTCAGTCCCATCCCATGGTTTGGCCCTGCTCACCCATTCGACGACGTTTTTCTACAGGTCGCGCCGTTGGTATTCGACACCCTCGTGACGATCTTGACTCTGTGGCGCGCATGGCAAATCCGCAACCAGAGCGGTGGTCAGGGTAGCCCGCTCCTCAAGACCTTCGTGTCTGAAGGTAGGCATATCAAGGTTCACGAATCACCCGATCGTGACTGACATTCGGTATGCGCTGCATAGGAATTTGGTACTTCTTCCTCATCTCTGCCGCAAACCTTTGCAACGCCATCTTCTACTGGCAGGTGAGAGAAACGCGAGCCGCAGATCAAAGCGCGAATCCGACTAACGTTGTGCCCTCCTCTCACTAGCCAAAGCAAGTCATGTCGGCCCTTCTGATCCCTCTGTCCGTCATGTTCCCCGACATCCTCGTACGTACCTCCCCCGATCTATCATTCCCTCGCAAGGAAATGCTAACGCGCCTCTTTACAGGCCTGCCGCATGATCTTGGGTCTTCGCGAGCGCGGCGTTCGCCACACCTCCGGCCACAACACCTCGGCTCACTACAGCCACAGTGCTCGCAAGCTCTCCAACGCCAACCAGCTCAACGTGGCCGCAACGGGCAAGACCGGCAACACCCCACCGACTCAGTCCACCGGCGTTGTCACTAACATGGGCTTCAACCACGAACTCACGACCTTCAGCAGGACCCGCAACGGCGATTCGGAGAGCATGGTCGGCAGGGACGTCAAGACCGTGCCGTACGAGATGGAAGACGAAGCTGCTCCTGATGACCGACAAGCACGAAACGGAATTCGGGTGGATATCGAAAGTCACCGGTACTATGAGGAGCGGAGCGATGGTGAAAGCGACGATAAGAAGGGCAGGTCGTTCATGACCTGATACTTCTTGGCAGCTGTTCAAAATCGGTGATATGGTGCCATTCTGATATCTATTATTCTCCCCGTATTTTGTATCATGGATGTACACGTTCGAGATTCGTTTGCCAGCTATATATAGAGTTGATTTTTCATGCATGTGGAATGGAGAGAAGCCTCTCTCCGCCACAGACCGCGTGAGAAATTGGTCTAGCAATGCCATATCAAAACTGGGTAGCTAACGCAGGTTCCCTGCATGCTGGAGCAGGGGCTGAAAGGCAGGATGTAAGGGAGGAGAGTTTGGAATGCAAATATCGTATACTGTTCCCCCTTCGCCCCGCCGAAAAAAGAAGGGAGATCTGTGCAAATGTCGCGTCAACAAGATTGCGGCGCTCAGATTGCCCTTTTGGCGGTCCCATGGCCCTAGAAGGCATTACTTACTTGGGAAGGTCAGAATATCTAGCACCCGCTTGCTTGCTCCCTAGAAGATTTGTTTCTCAACTTTCGTGTCCCTCAAGTTGGGTTGCTCGCCAACCCTCATCCGGGGCTGGTATTTTCAAGTCCCCGTTCATCTACCTCCCACGGTTGGTGTGATTTCTGGGAGCGTCCAATAATATTGCAACCCGGCGACTGCACACGCTCGTTGCTTCCATTGTCTTCGATCAAAGAAACACTGCATTGAAAACCTAGTTCGGCTGGGTTTTGATTATGTGTGATTGTTTGGGCAGTCTGTGTCGGGTTAGCGACCTGGCCATCGGACTCTAGAGCTCTCTTGACACATGCCGTCGACCCGCCTCAATTCAGCCCTCGAGCGAAAGCCCTCGAGCGCCTGAGCAAAAGAGGAGAAATAATTGGTGGCAAGATGGGGCTACTCCTATGTCATTCATCATTGGTTCCGGCTGGGGGCATGCAGGAGTCTTCGTCGGTGAGCCTCGGACGCTCGACACTTTACATGATACCCCCCCCCGGGTGTTCTCTGACTTTGTTCTTAAATTGAATATATTCGTCATAGTACTTGAAATTCCCTCCCTCGCGAAGGACGAGCATCTCGGCGGCGACAGCCGGCGAATGCGAGGCCTTCGCCTACTCACTACCGTCAAAGGCAGTGCGTAATGATAATAAATAACTATTAGAGAGCAGCACAGAGCAACCCACCCTTTGTCGTCGGAACGACGACGTTGCAAGTTTTCAGTCCCGAGCGATCGAGGATACCGTGCGAACGGTGGTACCGCAACTTTGACGGCTCGGGAATGCGGTACTCATCGTCATCCCGTCGTCAAGTAAAGATCCCCCTCGAGACCTGTCTACCATTTCGGTGTTGATTGGTGGCTTCCTTTGTCACAGAGTAATCGATGTCACGAAGACTCCAAGCTGGCTAAACCCTCAATCATGGCTCATGTTCAACTTGAACCCAACAGGTCACAGCTCCTTGGCTTTTCCGCTGTCCAGCGCACCCGGTGCGATTCTTGAGGTTTATGGGGACCTCCAGCGCCGTTCACAAGAGCTTGATTGCGGTTTTGAACGGCTGTCCTATAATCTCCCATCTCTCCTTGCTTCCCATGCCACTTACCTCACCAACTCTGAACTGGCCGAAAGTTTGGATGTTATCCGCGACCTTGACGATACATTAAAGCGCAACCGGTGCAAGACAACCTAAGGATTGAATTCATTCGTGGAACATGCCGGTTACTTTCCGGGCGTACCTTTATCCCTCTCTTCTGGCCTTCTTGCCCCATGGACGATGGCTCTGTCAAAATTCAGCTTCCGGATCGCGCAAATGATAATTATTGGCACAGGACGAGCAAAGGGGAGTCCAAACTTGTGATGATACGTATCCTTTCAAGAATCTTGCTGGATGGCGATTCCATGAAAGGCTAGAAGTACGAGATCGCTCTCGTCTGTACTAATGGTCTGGAAGGGCGATTTTGTCCCCATATCTTTATGTGATGGATGCCGAGTCGGAAAGCAAGCTTGTTATCGTTGGGCGACCTGACTAGCAGCTCGCTAGATAGAATATTGCTCGCAGCAATCTGCAACCTCCTCATTGCTCTAGCTGCCTTGTGCCAAAGCATTGCAGCCACAAGGCCGGGACAGCGGCCGTCCGAAAACGCCGAAACAGTAAAATCTGAATAGGCCACGAACCATGGTCACGAAGAGTCGATCCCCGAAGCGCTGCCCGCAGCGAGTTACAAATACCGGTCGATAGCGTGGGTTTACAGAATTAGCTGTAGGGCTGTGCAGAAATTCTAGCGACTCTCTGAAGGTAAATGGGCGGGAGACGTAGTCTGTTCTTGGGCCCCTGACGTCGGGCTATCAGAATGCGTTCCCTTGGCCACCATCACCGCTCCAAGAGTTGTGATCCCTTCGGGTACACTCAAGCTCTTGGCATCCGGATGCTCTGGTTTCCGAGGAGGGATCTAATAGAACGAAAGCGGAAGGGTCGGCGGCATTTGGATTGCTTTGAATGGTGCACACGGAGCTTCGGTGAATTAGAAGGCATCGAGATCGAGGGAGGGCTGGATGGCGGTAAGGAGAGCCTTGCTGGTCTCTTTAACAGCTGGGCTCCGGATCTTGGGGGTCTGCTGGTGGGTGGCGGGACAAATGGTCAGCATTCTCATCCAGGATATACGAGGGCCGAGGGACTGCTGGATATTCCTGAGGGGCTCCCAGCTGATTGGCTTTGGCCGTCCATCTGGGTACCAAGAGCCGCACACGAGGGAGGCAAATGGGCGCATGGCGCTGGGGTGGTAGTTGGCGGAGGGGGAGCACCCCTGTATCAGGAATGCAGGCTGGGGCCACACTCTGCTGTACAGAGAAAGTGGGATGATTTTGAACTTGAAGGGGATCTGATCACGAAACGGGGCGGTGGTTTCCGAGTAGATCAACAATACTGTGGGTAATTCACTATATAGGGCAAAATGGAAGACATCTTGTCAGCCAATCTTCTCTGGTATATCGGTAGAACATCACCCTGTCAAACCCCTGGTAGTACAACCAGGTTTGCACCCCGGTGAAGAGCTGGGTTCGACTCCCAGGAGGAGAGGTTGATTTTTGCTTATTTTTTTCATATTTATTCCTATTTATTTCGATTTATTTCGATTTTATTTCGATTTATTTCGATTTTATTTCGATTTATTTCGATTTTATTTCGATTTATTTCGATTTTATTTCGATTTATTTCGATTTTATTCGTATTTTTAGACAGCCATTATTATCAGGTATCGCATCCTCAGACTTCTATTCACTACTGATTGCTCAGCTTGTTCCACTTGGTCATCAACGATGTGCTTCACCATCCTACTCCTGCCCCAATACTGAGGCCTTATTGCTCATACAAGCCTTGTGGATAGGATGGCACACACTTAGTAACGGAGTGTTATTCCCAACCAGCTGGCAGGCTCGCGGTCTGGAGCTTTCAAGTTATAAATTTGCTAGCTATACACTAAGATACATGCTATACTGGAACTGCATACTGTACCCTGCTGCCAGCCTGCACCGCCGCTCAGGACGTTGCTCGGCCAGGTCGATGATCTCTGAGCTTGAACCTAGGGTAAGTTGGAGACGGCAACTTTGAAGGGCAGGCGCCTAAGCTTTGATATCGTTCACGGTCATTCAGGAGTGGGAACCCAAGGGAACGGTCGAGCAACGGACTGCTGGATTCCTGTAGGCTTGCTCAAGCGGTGTGGTACTTGCCTTGGGGAATCTGCAAAGCCTACATCACCGAAACTAACATGGTCGAAGAATACGTACCCCGATTCAGTATGGTTTGGATTTGGTCGAGAAGGCTGATTTGATTTGCACGCGACGTTCGTTCTTCCCCGGCCTACCTTGAGCTCGTTCGATGGAATGACATGTGGCGGCAAGGCGTCAAAACGATTCCGATGGTCGCTTGACAGTTAGCACTTGCAAAGACTTAATGCGCGAAAACGATCTTGTATAGGACACGCTTGATAGCTTGGACACCCGGGCCGCAATTGCAGACTTGTACAAAAGTAGAGGATGGAAACAAACAACGCAGAACTTGAGTACGTGAGGGTTGAAGAGCGTCTTTTCTTTTGGGGGTTTTCGGGAGAATAATAAAACGACGACGTAGAAATTGAGCATTCTCTCTCGGATCCAGCTGACGGTATTGAGACCCAGGGGACGAGCGATTTGAAGAGGCCTAGGATGAAGAACAAGGAAACATGGAATACGAATACGATGGAGGCTTGGAGGCGCGGCTTTGATCACCAGCGGGCGGCACGGCCATCGGCCTCCATGTCATCGCGCTTCTCGCGAGGAGGGCTGCGAGAGTAACTGCGACGACGGCGAGGCGGGGGGCTGGCGCTGTACCTGCCGCCACCACCACGAGGAGGAGACCTCCTGTCACGCCACTCACGGTCCCTAAATTCAATAATGTCAGTGGGCTGAATGCAACGCATACGGCGGCCAAGGATGCTAACCTGTCGCGCCAGTCACCACGATAGCCGCGATCGTCACGGCCGTAGGGATCACGATCGCGGTCCCGACGATCTCTGCCATAGTCACGATCGCGGTCCCCACGTTCATAACGTTCGTAGCGACCATAGCCTCGGCGGCCATCGTCACGACGGGTACCCATGTACTCGCCAGGCGTTGGAGCATGGGGGCGGTCGGTAACCGAATAATCGACTCGGATGCGTCTGCCGTCCAGTTCCTAAGTTTGAGCGGGTGTCAGATGGGTGGCGCGGGCGACGGCGAGGGCGCCGAGTGGAATACGTACGATGCCGTTCAACTTTTCGATGCACGCGGTAGCCTCCTCGACGGCAGCCATTTTGATAAAGCCAAAACCGCGGGAGCGTCCAGTCTATGAGGCAAGAGGATTGAGCTCTTGATTTTCATCGATGGGGGAAACTTAAACCACTCACCCTCGCATCGTACACAATCGTGACCTTGTCGACGTGCCCGTAGCGAGAAAACTCCTCCTCGAGTTGCCTTTCAACGGTGCGAATGCTCAAACCGAAGACACCTAGAACATTCGATGGGTTGGGAGCCTAGGGACCACTCGTCAGCATGGCTCGCCACAGGTGAAACGATCAAAACGCACACTGACCATGGGCGCGTGGGCCGGGCGGCGAGGTGGCGGGGACCTCCGACGGTTGTAAGATGCTCCAGGGGAGTACCTTCGAGGGCTGCGAGAGCGCGAGCGGGACCTGGAGCGTCCACGGCCTCCGTTCATGGGAGGGGCATCAGGATTGCCGTTGGCGGGGGCAGCCCCACCGTTGGGATGGTTGGCTTGAGCGTCTGCGTAGGGATCCATAGCTGGTCCTTTGTCTGCTTCGCCGGCGTACTAGTGGTGAAGAGAGGTTAAAAGGTGTCGCAAAGGGAGGGAGGGGAGCTGGGTGGTGGTGGGAGGAAAACGAAACTCACCATCGTTGATTTCGCGTTGTGCTTGTGGAGTGGTTGGCAGTTCGAAGCAAAACTTTCGCTTCTTCACCGACGGAGTTAGGAGTTAAACGGAGAAGTCGGAGCTGTTCTCCGTATGTGTCAGCTATCGTGCGAACCGGACCCTATCGACAAAATTCAAGAGTAGACGACGCGCTCCAGAACAGACCAGTTCGCAAGACCTCAAGACCGTCAAAAATGGTGAATAATTGATACAATCCTCGCCGCCGTATCCGATCCCGCCCAATGGGGGAGGAACAATGTCATTGCAGTCGGGACTGACGTTGGATTAATTGCCCCTGGCAGGCTATTGATCTCCGAAACCACCACGTCCGCAACAAGAACCGATCGGCCCCAGTCAGCAATGACCCGTACCTCCTACTCTTGGTGAAGGTTTGTGAACCAAGCTCGCAACGTAGGGATGAACCCTCACTAAAGGCCGTGTCCGCTACGCAGCTTTACCGTTTCCTTGCCCGCCGTACAAACTCCAAATTCAATCAAGTGGGCTCATTTTCAAAGCACTTATCGAATCGTTTGATCATTTAAATTTGCTCTGCGATGTTTAGATCATCCTCAAGAACCTCTACATCTCCAAGACTAACCGCGCACCAATCTCCATTTCCAAGATTGCCGAGACAAGCGCCGCGAAAGAAGGCAAGCTCATCGTGGCGATTGGCCCCGTTACCGACGATATCCGGGTAGTTGAGGTGCCAAAATTGACCATTGCTGCTCTGCGAGTGACCCAACCTGCTCGGGAGAGGATCTTGAAGGCTGGTGGAGAGATCATCACCTTTGATCAGCTTGCCCTTCGCGCACCGACTGGCAGCAACACCTTTATCATGCGTGGTCCACGGTCGCACCGCGAGGCGATCAAACACTTCGGCTTCGGTGCGTCTAGCCAGGTCTTACTTCTTGATTCGACGTCACTGAGCTTGGGTTCCCAGGTCCTCACAAGCACAAGAAGCCAAAGGTCATGTCAAAGGGACGGAAATTCGAACGAGCCCGTGGTCGCCGAACGGTACGCTTCAATGTTTTCCTTTGTTTCTTGTGAACCACTCGCTGACTGCCTTTGCCGACCACAGTCTCGTGCGTTCAAGGTATAAAACCCCCCTTTCACGATTTGTTTCGGCGCTTCTTGCCACCCGTTTCGCACCTCAGGAGAATCGGCGGCACCCATTCATTATGCGCCTTGTTTTACATTGTATTCATCATTGTATCTGGCCGTCCGCTTCTACTGAATTATGCGAGCTTGCTTTCACTGGTCACAATCTCAAGTAACGAAGCCTCTGAACCTCTCGTTGGATTATATTATGGGTATAAGTTGTTCAACGCCTATTGCGTTGCCTACAATGCTGCAGAACTTTGCTTCCGTTTCCCTTTTCGTTCAGCAACGAACCAACGGTGGCAGCAGAGACCGCTGATTCAATATTCCGTGACAAATGCTGTCATACCACTAGCAATTGCAGAATTTGTTGCGGCTCTAAACTCGACTGAACTGGTCATCCTTTAATCGTCTCCTCCTGACCCTCGTACGTTTTGTCGGAGTCGCGATCTATTCCCCCGATCTGTCCACCGCTGTCCACCATCCCGAAAGAAAGTATACGAGTCAGAAACTCGCAGATTCCGGTTAAATTAAACCTAACAAAGCAGCCAAAGCTGTCAAGGGGGTTGACGCTCGTGATTGAGGGGAGCTTCATACTATCGAGTTACAAGGCGACACTTGAGCCCGTCCAGTCGCGACAGGCTCACAATATTCACGCAAACCGTTCTGATTCCGAATATGCTTTAGTAACGGGGGCTCTACCTTAGGGTTCGGAGCCGTCATGCGATTCGACTGATTCGGACTTGCATGGATCTTTACATTCCGAAGCTCTGGACAACACCGATTCGTGAATGAGGCTGTATAGGTCGGAATTTTAACAGCAATAGCGACTCCATCTATCATTACAAAGGTAGGTAAGGATCAAACCAAGCAGATACAAAAAGGTGTCCATGACAACGAAAAAAAGGGGAGTCGAATACGAATAAAACAAAAAACTCTAAAAAAAGAAAGAACTACACACATTACATTATAAAGCCTCGCTTGTTCTTCTTTTGCATGCCCCTTTTAATACCGCCAGAAGAATGCCATGGCTTGAACTTTTCAGGAGGTCCGCCAGGATACCCCAACTTCGAATGCAGGTCCTCCTTGCTCTTCAAACCGAGGGTATCTGACGCCACTCCTGACATCAAGCTGCTACGTTTCTTCTTGCGGGCCACAACTTCTTCGTCCCCATCTGCCGCGGCGGGAGAAGATGCTCTCTTTTTTGGGTTACTGTCAGACGCGCCGTAGAAGGACTTGGAGTTGATCGGTGAGAGAAGGTTCATTTTGTCCACGGAGTCGGCCAGAACGGACGTAACAGAAGGCCCAGATGCCTGCAAAGGCGGATTTCGCCCAGGAGGGAGCTGGGGACCAATGAACTTTGGGGCAGCAGTCGGCTCGGCGGGACCGGGGGCGGATGGGGCTTCGACCTTCACCCCCAGATCTTCGTCATCATCTCCAGAGTGCTTGATAGCGCCGGACGCGGAAGTGGTTCGAGAGTTGGCCGAGATCCCTACCGCGGTGACCGTCGAGGTCACCGGACTGGCGGCTCCAGCCTTTTTCATGGTTTCGGCCTGGTTGATTTTAAGGCTCAGCGCCTTCTGCGTGAACGACATCTTCTCCTGCTCTCTTGCAGACGCGGCTGCAATGTCAGGACTGCCGAATACCTTGTCGTTGACTCCTTGGGGTGACGGGTGGTGGCCCCGCGGTAGCTCATCTTCAAGGTCAAGGATCGGGATTGGCTTGGCTTTGGCTACCTTAGATGAAGGCGCCCGAATGTAGAAAAGCATGTACGCCTCTCTCATGTTCAAGGGCGGGCGATCAGTGCCCGATGAGACATCTTCGTCATTCATTTCGTGCCAGCGGTCATTCGGGCTTTTGATGTAAGCGAAATAGTGCCCAGAGTGAGGGCCTGAGCCTGAGTGGGCGATGATGCCATAGAGAGAGTACGTGAATGGCTCCTAATATTCCGAGTATAAGTAAAAATCCCCCCCCCCCCCCCGGAGATCGAGAATGATGGTCACTTACTGTTCCCTCACTGACGTAGGGTGCGAGGTCGAGGGAAGTTGAGTAGCCAATGGGACGACCAATCTTTCGGCCAGTCCCAGTAAAACGTTTCAAATGAACGGTCAGTACTTGAGGGGCAGATTCAATGGTGAATTGCTTCTCCGCATCGACTGGGATTTTGCACCTGAAGTGACAGCTGGCGTTAGACCCACCTGAACGAACCACTTCCAGAGATCAAACGCTTACTTTTCACACTTGTAACGATCTTCCCCCTTCCCACCAAGGCGCTCTGGTCTGACGAATGCCGCAAGCGCCTCTTCAACAGTGGTGATTCCTTGCCCTAAATCCAGGCTGAGGTCGAGACAAGTCTCAAACGTGTCCGAGTTATGACCACAGCGCTTGCATGACACCCGGCTTCGAGTCTTGCCTCCGAAGATTCTGTGTACCCAGGTTTCCTCCGCACGTTTGGCTCGGTCCTTGGACTTGAACCGATCGAGGCAAATCTTTTGACACCCGTCGATGAGGTATCTAAGGAACTCGTGGGCATCTTCCTGGCGGCCTATTCTCATGCCTTTCGCAATGACTACCCATATTCTATGAGTTGAGAGGATCACATTGTCGAACGAAACGTAACACGCACGGGGCAACTTTTGACTGATGTTTTTGGGGTTGAAGTATCCGCGTTGGTTGGATTGAAAGTTCGTCTCCGCAACCTTCCGGAGCTCGCAAACCACGCAATAGCCTGTGATTGGGCCTAGCGAAGGTTGGACTGTTAGCTTCTGACGATCATTGGGGTACAAGACCGAGGACTTACAATCCAGATGATCCCGAAGGATATGGAGAAGTGGGCGGGTGTAGAGCAAAGACTGCAGCACGCTGTTTATAAAGCACGTGTTTCCGGTGTTGAGGAGTCCGCGACCAAGCTTCAAACCTGGGGGCCAGTGGGTTGGAATGGGTCGCAGGCGAATGCGTGGTAGTTCCGCAGGTACAGCAGTGGCGTTGGTTGCTGTAGACGAACCAGGAGCTCCAGACGGGGACGTGACGGGAGCGCTTGACAATAGCTTTGAAGTTAATGAAGTGTTGGCCGCGTCCATCTTTAACAGGGAGGGGAATTTCAATCAGTACCGGCGGCTGGTCAGCATTCGTGGTAAGGACCCAGCCACGGACCTCCATGTCCTCGTCCGTCGCTTTCGCTTTGCCTTTGCCATTGGGTTGTAACGGTTTGGCAGTACTGTCACTCTCCGAATCAGACACTTCCATGTCAGAATCGCTTATGGGCTTGTATTTTCCGTCGATTCCGGCGCCGAGGACGCTTGCATTCTTGGCTGGCACGAACTGCACGTCATTGGTTAAGCCAACAGATATCCTCCATTCCTTGCCAGTGAGAGACGTCGACGCAGACGGAGATGACGGTGTTGGTTGAGACTGAGACGAGCCGCCTTGCTGTTGCTGGGATGTTGAGGGCTTGTGTGAGCGATCCGGAGGTGCAGCCGCAGGACCGTGGCGATCTGGAGAGAAAGCTGAGGGTGACGGATTTAACGCAAGCAGCATCGTAGATCCTGTGTGAAGTTGCACGCGAAGCGCTGGCGATGGCCGTAGACGGGAAAGAATGACGAGGGCGATGTTGGGCCGTGGAATGGGGCGTGCGGAAAGCGGAGGGGCTGGGTGTCGGTCAAGATCAAGAGAGAAGAGAGAAAAATACTCTTTTGTTTGTCCTAGAAGGCCGCCCGCGTCTCGATGACCTGTACACTCACCCGCAGGAACCATCCACGCTGTCCAGATTCAGACAAGAGGTCAGGAGAGCATCTGCTCGATGCCATAGGCAGCGTTCTCCAGAGAAAAGTTGCGGAAAGAACGCGCTTTCAAGGGTGGTGACGGTGACGACGTCGCGAACGCACGTGGAAAGCGTTGTTTACTCTCAGCTCAGGACGCCATCCATAACGTACAGGGGAAAAAAGCGATCACGGGAATTATGGGCGGTCAGGTCGTTAGAAGTTGGCAAGCGTCGAGTCCGGGTTCGGCATAGGAATTCGTTAGATTAAAAACAGCGGAAAGCATATACAAGACTCGGATACATCAAAAATGAGGGATTTCGCCAAAAGTGGTATCGATATATGAGGATGTAAAAACCCGTGTGAGTCGTGATGAAATGCCCCTCTATGAAGATGCGTAGAGCTTCACGATGCCGTCTGCTCCAGCGCTTGCCAAGACCGGAAGGCTGGGACAGTATTCGACGTCCAAGACGCCTTCGTCCGCTTTCTTGCGGTGATTCGTAATTTCTTGAAGGCAGACCTTGTTACCCATGATGTCCCAGAAGCGGATAGAGCAATCATGACCGCCAGACACGAGAGAGAAGCCTGCAGCATCGATGGAGAGACACGTAACACCATCTGTGTGTGCCAACATGGAGTATGTGCATGCGCCTAAAGGGGAGAATGTTAATTTGCTAATTTGCGATAAGAATACGGGCAACACGCGTACCCGTCGGAATGTCGAATAATCGGATATACTTGTCTTCGTGTGCGGTGACGAGGATGGACATGGTGGGATGCGATGCAATCCGGTTGATCTGAGTGGCAGGCGTCCCATCTAGGTAAGGCCGATAGTCAGCTACGTATTCACCATAAGTCCCTTTCGCACTTACCATAAGTTGCGTCGCTCTGCAGCTTGCCCACCTCTGCACCGGTCTCAACGTCGAACAACTTGACAATAGCATTCGAGAACGCCACTGCGACTTTCTTTAGATCGGTCTTGATACCATCCAATCCGGTAATGCCAAGGCTAGATTCGGCTTCGCCATCGACTCCATTGTAACCCCAGCTGAGCTTGAGGGGCGTAGATGGCAGCGAGGTATCCCAAACCTTGATGGTTCCGTCTGAGCCACCGCTGACGAGGAGCGTGTCGTCCCGAAGCAAAGCTAAATCCCAAACAGCATCGGTATGCCCAACAAGGACACCCTTGGCACGAGACGCATCGAACGGTGCGTAGGTCGGTTGGCCTAGTGCAGGTATTGTCCATACCCGGATTGTCGAATCGAGGGAAGCCGAATAGAGAAGGTTTCGGTTTCCAGAAATCAGTAAGCGAGTCACGGAAGACGAATGCCCGCGAAGGGTCACTTGAGGCTCGATTTCAGTCCCTTGCGAGCTGTGAATTAAACGTGAGTTTAAGCACCTCCAAACTTTAACGTTGCACGTACGAGTTTGATATCAAGTCGTTTGCGTCCATCCTCCAAATTTTAATCGTAAAGTCGTCACCTCCCGTCGCAAGGCACATTTCCGAAGGATGGAAAGCCAGAGCTCGGACAGCGTCTAGGTGGCTGTAAGGAAGACATTAGGCCAACGTCGTACATGGAAAGGAATGATGACCAAGCGCACTTTCTTAATGTCCGTCGCGGTTTCCACAACTTGTCGTCACCAACAACGGTGTCACCATCATCGGATACGCTGTCGTCATCTTCGTCTTTAATAGCACCACTGGTGCTCAGAGCAGCCAGCTCCTCTTCAGCTATACCACGAGAAGTCAGCACAATTGGACCGGAAGTGAGCGGTGTGAGCCACCACTCACCTTTTGCCCGCTCCACTGCTTCAGCAGCAGCTCGTAATCTCTCTTTCCACTCGCCAGCTGCATCCGGTCGGAAAATCGCGGTGATCTGGTTACTTTCACTGTCTCCAGTCGAGCTATTTCCTTGATCATCAGACTGCTTGCTGAACTGCCGTTCTAGCGATAGCCCTGGTTCCGTGCCTTCCGCAGTCAACGGCTGGAGTACGGCTGAGTTTGGACTTCCGGCCCTGGCACCTGCACGATCCTTATCCCTATCGGCGTTGAGGAGAGCAGGATTGGGGGGAGGAATATTGGGAGGCTCGGAGACGAGTGTTGGGTTTTGGCCTCCAGCAGCTGCTTGTTGGGGTACTGAAATGTTCGGTGCCGAGCCTATCCCATTAAGAGTTGGAAAGTCCTTACCGACTTCAGGCACCACCTTCCGAGGTCGCCCGTTAAAGCCAGAAAGAGTGCTATTCAACCCACTTGCTCCATTCGCTTGCCCCCCAAACCCCGCCTGCTGTTGCTGTTGCTGATCGAACGATGGAAGGTTGGGGAGCGAGAGAGGCATTCCAGTTCCAGATGCCAATGCTGAACCGCCTCCTTGCTGCTGCTGAGCGGCCAGTAATGCCTGAGCATGTTGAAGCGGCTGTTGAGGAGCTTGGGTGGCCACGGGAGCGGTGAGGATAGGTCGATTGGGGAGCGGATTGAGAGCGGCGGACGACGTGAGGTAGTTGACTTCTTGCAGACACTGCTTCAAAAAATCTCGGCTTCTGGCCCGACCCTTGGCGTCTCGACCAGGAGGAGGTTTTCCAAGTGCAGCGGGCAGAACGGCGCCGTTCGGGACACCAGCCCAGGTTTGTGGACGAGCGTTTGCGTTCGCACCAGCCGCGGCAGCGAGTGCTGAGACTGGGCCACCCGCACTGGCACTCGACGTCATGTTCGGACCCGCCCCATTCGGCAGCCCGCTCAAGGATCCGATTGACAGTCGGTTTTCGCCAGTACCAGGCAAAGGAGAATCTTCGCTTCGCGGGGAGCTGTTACCGCTACCGTCTTTATGTAGTCCCTCCTCTTTGCCAGATTGTCCCTGCAATGAAGCAGCCTTTTGTGGTGGGATAGCCGAAGACGGTTGGTTCAGTTGCTTTGATCTAGGTGCGAGCAAGACCGCGAAAACCGCGATGTGGAGGTGTAAGAGGTCTAGGTCGAGAATACGTAGGCACTCGTCACGCACCTTTCCATCCTTAGAGCATATTCCAACATCTTGATACGGCGCATCAAGTCGAGTTTCACATTCTCGAAGGATCTCCTTTCGCCTTCTAGCAAAGCAATTCGGGCCTAGAAGGGGAAGAGACATGATCAATTGGCCGAATAATGTCTGCTGTGACCGATATCGGTGTCGACGCACGCGCATCTCTGCCCGCTCGATCTCCCACTCGTTTCGATCCCGCTCATAGTGTCTCCACTCGGTCTGAAGAAAGTGTAGGACGTTGCTTAGGTTGTAGTCTTGGCCGTTCGGTGGGGGTCCTTGAGGAGGATTTTGCTGCTGCTGACCACCTTGCTGTGATTGCTGATTCTGTTGATTCTGTTGCTGCATCTGATGAATATTGGGGTGGCCAGACTGGCCAAGCATCATCTGGGGGGAAAGGACGTCTTGGAGGCGGCAGATAGCGAGGGGGGGTTGTTGATGTAAGTCGGTTCTAATCGAAATTTCACAACGGTTCAGACGTCGACTTTCGACGGCCGTGTGCCTTCGCTGCGCTCCCACCAAACACCCTGACACACGGTCTAGGTCCCATCCAACCACTTTTCCATGAGTTTCTTAGACTATCATCTAGCACAATGCAACTGCTCTACGTCGCCCCTTTCCTGCGTTCTTGACACGGGAGTAGCCGGTCAGTTGGCAGCAATGGAACTCCGACGTGCTTCTTTCTCCAGAACATCACGGTCACCCAACGCTGAGAGCAACTTACTTCGACGATCTAGGAAGCTCATAGCTACATGCTCATCATCCGTGTAGCGCAGGTCTACCATTCGGTGTCCATTGTCGAGTCTGCAGCGACGGGATAAGAATCATCGCCCATGCTCCAGTCCCGGAAAGTGTCCTCTTCTTCATAAGGTTGTTGAGTTTGCGGGGATAGTTTGATTAGAATGTCCATCGACTTGACGAACGACGGACGGATATCATTGAGCTCCAAAGCGCAGATATTTCGGACCTGCCTCAGGGTTTCAGCTGAGGTCGTACTTCAGTCGCATCGCAAAAGACTCACCCGAACGTTAACATCGTTGACTTGGTGCAAACCTTCACGGCTCTTTGCCTGGCGGGCTTCATGGATATCTTTCAGAATTAATCGAATCTTGTCTGCCGATTCAATGTCTTCTGCTGCGCTGCGGCGTCCACCCATTAGCCATATTCAGCGTCTCTCGAGGACGCTGAACGTACGAATCAAGCAGAAGCTTCGCAATCTCAGCGTATCGGAATGGTAAAAGACTGAAGGCTTTGTCAGAGGTTTCTTCTGACAAACGATCCTGGAGATAGTCTTCGTTTAAACGTAATCAGGACTTCGGTGATCATGGTTCAGGAGGGCTGTTAGAAGGCAGGTTCACTCACCAACAGTTAACCAAGCTGGGGGAATTATACGGCACTTTTTTCTGGCTTTCAAATGAAGTGCCATCCATAGGGGCACCTTGGTAGTTTTGAGAGCGTCAAGGGGACCATATGTACCCTAATTTTGGGAAAGACTGAGATTGGTAGCAGCATATCTTGCATCCACGCCGTCACTTACCGAAAGAACGCGAATTCGATCGGTCTGGACAGATGGCATGATTTCTATCATATCATAGCCTGCGATGAATTCAAGTTCCTGAGGAGTCGTCGAAGCGTGTAAGGACACCGGCAGGGCCATGCTGAGTTGTAGTGGGTGCTTGGGAAGTCTCAGCGAGGTCACGGGACGTGACTCGGAGGCTCAGCACGGGATTTAAGATCAACCCCGGTTACCTCTGTTGAGAAAGTCGCTTATAGTGGGGCATGGTACTGCAAAATCTTTGGTGACTGGCTAAAACGCAATGACTTTCGCACAAGGTCAACCCTCCCCCTCTGGAATGATAGTGTCGTTGCGCGTCCGCGCGAAGGAATAGCCGACAGAGCAGGTTGGATGCTCCGTTCTATACAGGAACACAAAAAGCATCACACTTTACACGTTTGGGAAATAATGAACCTATCATGCCGTATGTTCGTTCAGTCGTCAGACGCGCTCTGCTGCAACAGGGTTCCGGGCTTGGCTCTGTGGCGTTCATCACACGCGTGTTTACTCTGCGAATTCGAATCCTACCTGCTCCCGTCTCCCCCGCTACTTCTGCACTTGCGCCTCGTCCGCCGCTGCTAGCCTGTACATCAAGATAATGGCGGATCCCTCAAAGCTGGAGAAAGAGTCCGCAGCCTTTGTTGCGTGGGTCGGGACGTTTCCTCTCTCCAGACCCATCAACTCAATTGCGGATCTGAGCGATGGGACGGCTCTTTTCGACGTTCTTTCCAATATGTAAGTAAGAAGTAGCTTACTCCTGGGTCTTCGTATAGCTTCCTGACCCATACCTCGCTCTCCGAACCCATCAAACGCCAAAAAACCGCAGCGACGCGCAGACTTTTCGACCCCCATCTCGTCCTCCTCAAGCAATGGAGAACTGGGTCCTTCGGTTCAGCTCGCTAAAACGCTTATACCGCCTCATTACTCAATATTACGCGGATGTTTTGCATCAGCCTGCAAGTGCACTTGAGGTACCTGACCTCCAGGCAGTCGCGAAGGACTACAATGTTCCTGAGACCCTGCGACTATGTCGCCTTGCTATCGGGATAGCAGTTCAAAGCGAGAAGAGGAAAGAGGTCATCGAAGGCATACAAGGACTAAAAGAGTCGTATCAGAGTTCCTTAATGCGTGCCATCGAGAAGGTAAAGGCGGTTGCATTATGCGTCAGGGGTTGTTTCCACTCACGTACTTGGTCATTTCAGGTGATGTCGAAGCTGACGCCGCCGGACTCGGTCGACACCGAACAGCAACACATGACCGAGTTCGTAAGCCTCTTCGAGGGTGATTGCTTTTTGGATATTTACTCGTTGATAGGGACGATCATTACTACCAAATCCAGTCGGAGCGAAGTCGCATCCTGGCAGAGAAGGAAGCATTGGACAAAGCATATCAGGAAATACTCAACGAACACCGGACCTTACAAACCAATTTTGTGCGCTCAACGAACGTGGAAATGTTGACAGGAATTAACATTTCAAACACTAGGATGATCTAACTGCTGAAAAAGACGAGCTTGCCTCAAACCTACGAGAAGTACGACAGCAAGTGACCGACCAACAGAGTAATAGATCAGATGCGTACTTCAAGGCTGAAATCGACCGCTTACGTGATGAGCTGTATGTGTGAGCTGGAGTCCTAGAGGTCCACCACTCACTTTTGTACTACCTCCACCAGTCAGAAGAGTGAGGACAATCTGGGGCTCGCCGAAAGCGAACTCGATAAACAGAATAATGTCGTCGCTGAGATGACTCGAAAGGTGAGAGTTCTTGAACTGATTCTCGAAATTAGTGTTAACTGCTGTCATAGGTGGAGGAATTGCAGGCCAAAGCGAACGAAGCCATCCGCCTCAAGGACAAGTTAGACGAGTAAGCGTTGCTTGTCCCATAAATGATATGATCTTTGCAGGTTTAACCGACTTTCTAGGTACCGGCACGCTGCCGACAAGCTCCAAAAGACAGAGAATGTCATGGAGAAGTACAAAAAGAAGCTCGAGGAGAGTGCTGACCTTCGAAGAACTGTCAAAGTGCGGACTCATATCTGAGACGGACTTTTCCGTGACTTCTGACGTATTTCTCAAGGCTCTCGAAGAACAAAACGCGTCCCTCGTAGACAAGAATGCGTCCCTCGAGGAGGAATATCGCAAAGTGGCTGCATTCAAACCTCTCATGGAATCGTACAAGAATCAAATCTCAGACCTCGAGAGCAAGAACTCAGCGAAGCAGAAAGACATGGAGGGTCTCAAATTTGAACTCGATCAAGTCAAAACAAAGCTCAAGATCAGCCTTGACGAGCGAGCGAAGGATGCAGAGGCTTTGGAGCTATATCAGGAGCGCGTCAAGGAACTTGAGCTTAGAACCGTAGCAACAAAGGCTACTCCTCGAGTCGCGATCGCCAGGACGACGTCGGAAGCTGTTCAGCAAATCATGGATGGCGAGCCCTCCACACCCACGATCGGGCAGAAACCAGACGATACTACGGAGGAGATCGAGGAGAATGAAGATGGTCTTGGCGGCGAGCTGGATGATGCCATTACCGGAACTACCATGACGGATTTGAAGCTCCAAGTTCGTCAGCTGAAACGAGATCTCGAAGCGGCCAAGTCGAATCAGGCAGAGGCCAGTCGAATTCTCGTTCTGGAAAATCTTCTTGAAGACGCCAACAGAATGAAAGCTCGATATGAGGCGGATTACTTGGCTGCGCATCGAGAGAAACTTGTGCTTCAAAGCGATTTAGAGGAGATCCGCAGCGGCAAGTCCTACGGTGATGGGTACGCGACTTTTCATTGCAACGAGAGGTCTTCCGCTGACATGGTATTTCTCTTTTTAGTCCCGAAGCCGCCATTGCCCTCCGACAGCGCTTAAATGAAACCATTGAGGAACTCGACACCCTGAGGAAGAAAGCCGCCGAGCTTGAGGTCCAAAACGATCGCCTAAGCCGAGACCTGACGGTTGCCAAGTCAGACTGTAAGTTTGTCCAACCCACTCGTCGGACCTCTCCATCTAACCTGAGCGCCGCTTTAAGTGAACCTCGTAAACAAGGATCAACTCGACATCTTGGCAAGCCTTAGAGAGTCTGTAAACGAGGATAAAGTGGGCCTCGAAGGGGATATCGACCGGCTTAACGGGCAGCTCCAGGAGTTGAGAGATAAGAATAAGATGCAACTTGAGCAAATCAACGGCCTTTTGATGGAGAAGGTATCCCTTCAAACCGAAAGTATTGGTGTCCGAGAGAAGATGCTCGAGCGAGAAAAGGTCTTCGGGTGAGCATTTGCTATAGTGGTTGTAGACAGTTTACTGATCTACTCTATAGGGACCTTCGCGCGGTGATCCAAGGGAAAGATTTGCCCGAAGAGGCCAAGGCTCGCTTCCTGGCCTTGCACGAGGAAAATGTGCAATTGAAAGAGCAAATAAAGACTGTACAAGACAAGCTGCTCAAGGCTAAACAGTTTATCAAGTCGCAGGATAAATTGTTTAACGAGCAGGCCAAGGCAAAAGCTGGCGAGGCGGCACAGGTATACCATTCCCCGTCCTTGTGCCGACCCGTGATATGCTGATAGAAAGGTATCTTAGGCTTCAGCTGCGGAAACAGAGATTGCATCACAAGCCAGGATTAAGGCTATGACAGAAAGCCATGAAAGGACCAAGGTGCGAGTGACATTTTAGAGGGTTTCAACAATCGCGCTGAGCACGGATCCCTAGACGATCCTTCGCCGAACTCAAGAGCAAGCTCGCAGAGAAAGCCAGCTTATGTTGAGCGCTTACCATGAACTCGGAATGCAAGTCGCTCGCCAGCACTTAGGAAACCAACGACAGCAGCGGGCGCCGCCGAACAGTTGGTTGGCACAGCAGCGTCAGCAGATGATCCAGCCATTGGTATGTTCCTCAATCCCAAAGCCACTCTATCCGCCCTAACATCCTTTCACAGCAACGCTAAGCCTTTGTGTTATACTGGATGATTGTTGAGACACCGCACGCATTTCTTCCCATCGGTTTAGATCGCATAGCATCGCCACATAGTTTCGTTCAATTTATCAACCATATTGTATCACATAATCAAACGGAGGTTTTGACTTCGCTCATCCTGCTCTCATCCCAGCAATGCCCGCCTCTGCATTCCCCGACCTAATCCTCCTTGAAAAGGAGTTCGCTCTCTTCCGTCTTCCCGCACAATCGTCCATTCCACCCCAGATCCTTGCTCAGCTCACTGGCACCGGAAGTTCGACCTCATGTTCATTTGTGTCAGTGACCCGAACCCCGGAAGAAGTTTCCATAGTCACAGATCAAATTCCAGCGGATCTTGACGTCCAAGACTCTCTTTGGCGTTGCATCAAAATTCAAGGTGAAAGTCGCATCGTCTCGAGCGAAGAACCGTTCGACATCGGGCGTGACTGATCGTCAGATCGCAGGGCCATTGACACATGACCTGACTGGCATTTTGAACAACCTGAGCACTCCGCTCAAGGATGCCGAAGTACCGATCTTTGCAGTATCGACTTGGTAAGTGGCCTCTGTTCGTTGGGACCAGTCCTTGACTCGATGCTTTGTAGGGACACGGACTACGTGTTGGTGCCTGAAAATAAGGTCAAAGAAGCTGTCTCTGCGTTACTCTCTAGTGGATGGAAGTTTCTGTCGACGTAATCCCGGGACCAAATCATGCCACCACGGAACGAGATCTCTCTGTCCTGAAGCGTTAAGGTTGAACTCGTATATTTCATGACACGGATGCACCAGAAACCCAAATACAAAAATGCAAAAGACAACGTAATAAAGTTAACGAGCATGGATGCAGGAGAGTTGAACTCCTCAGCAAGCCAGAGAATACCCGAGGTTGGACTCGGCACCCCCGACATGACATCCAGTTCAAATGTTGAATGTTTTGATGAATCTCACTTGAGGAATTTGCGATGAATGAAGAAAGAAATGGATGGCAAAGTTGAAAAGAAACGGCCCAACTCAGATCGTAAGGCGGAACCGCGGGTGAAGATGACCGAGATTGGCAACAGTTTCGTCATCCGCATCCAATCGCCAGTCGCGACGGCCAGCTGCACGAGCCTTGTTCTCCCAAGTGTTGTAAAGTATGAGAACAACCTAACGTTTCGTGTTGTTGTCAGTAAGGGCCGTGAGTCCCATCTGATGATACTCACCGTTGAAATGAAGAGACCCGCGATTGCACCGATGAGAATGCTGTTTCCCTGCGCAGGAGAAGAGCTTTAGCAACAAACTTTTTATCACGCGCAGAAAACCTACTGTGACGTAGCGAGGACTAAGTCGCGAAAAATCAGCTTTGACCTCGCGATATTCAAGAGAGGAGAATAGCGTACCCATCTTTCGGAAGATAAGCCCAGGATGAGACAATTGGACCCATCGTACCAATAGAGACAACCATGGCAGAGCTAACAGCACGGGTTGTGTGAGGCTGCAACAAAAGGTATTAGACTCTGCCAAACAATGGATCGAGTGAAAAATCTCACAGCCGCGTTGTTGTTTGCCTTAATTAAGAAACGTCAGTCGCAGTTGCGGTAGAAATGCAGCCGTAAAAGACATACCCAGCTCAAGAACAATGGCCCGAGAGGGAATACTACGAAGAGGACCCGTAAGGTTCGATCCAGCCCACAATATTCAGATGGACGTACCACCCATCGCAAGCAGGAAAAGCCCAGCATAGTCCGCACGCTTGTTTGCAGTTCCGACAAGGACGGAAGCCCCAGCGATACCGAAAAGCGAGGTGCCCAGGACCCAAAACCCTCGCCGCTCGGTTCGGTACGAACCGTAGGCAACGAAGATGGACCAGGAGCATGCAACGACCTGGGAGAGAGCGTCGGTAGGTGATGGAGTATAGCAAGTCCAGCTATCGACCTACGTAAGGTGGGACTGAACGTAGCTGGGACTCGATAGTTCCATAGCCCATACCCTTGAGGAGAGTTGGCATGAACAGGGAGACACCTTGGGTCTATTGGAACCGATGGAGGTCAAGTTTGGTGGCAAACATGCAGAATAACTTTAACATACCGGAATGTTGCAGAGAAGGAACCCAAGCTGCATAGAGGAGTCGAATTAGTACTGCCGTGAGTTGAAGGGTTCGTGGCACGTACCCCACATAGCCAGTTGTTTACACTGGTGAAGGCGCGAAGGACCAGCTTGAAATCAGTCTTCTCGGTTTTCGTCTAGAGATTCAACACGCCTATAAGTAACATCGTAGCGTTGAAAAGAGGTAAGCTTAGATGCCTACCAAGCCCGCCGTTTCAACGCGTAGTCTTTCGGTCGCAATAACTCGCTCCCTCTCATTCAAAAATTTGGTGTCTTCGGGCTTTCCGGGTAGGAAGAAGAAGGCGACAAAGCTGAGGAGCATGGTAATTGCACCCTCGACCAAGACTGCCAAGAAGAAAAAGGTCTAATGTCGTCCAGAGCGCGTCTAAGGGTATACATACAAATGTTTCTCCACCGCCCAAGTGGCCTAAGAGCTTGAATCAGCGATGTAACCCCAGAAGTCTGAGAATTTTAAAACGTACAGATGATCAAGCTGACGGATCTTGAGCAAGCCCTATGAAGACGTGATATCAGGAGACTTGTATCCCGGCTCCCCCGAAGTGACCCACCGAAGCCAACAAACCACCGAAAGCACCGCTCATGGAAGATGCTGACACTACATGAAATATGCAGTTCAGGTTGCGCGTTAATTGGCGCTAGTGATAATCGCTTGCGTACCGAATATTCCAACCCTAAGGACAAGCTCATGACGCTTGTAGTACTGGAACGGCGAGGGTTAAACAACTCGTCGAATAAAAGCTAGCTTGTAGGTGGTGACTTACAGTGCTGAGAAAATAGGCGATTCCGGGCATCATTCCACCTTCAGCGATTCCAAGGAACACCCGAATCGCCATAAAGCTGCCTGCACACGCACCATCAGGACTCAGACACCTTGGGAGGGAAATAAGAGTGCTTACTGAAATCTTTGATCCAAGACGTGATGAAGGTGACAAACCCGAAGAACATTACGATAGTTGGTACTATAAAAGCCGAGGCTGGATGAGAAACACCTCCCTCATCCGGGGAATGATGAAGCTCACTCCAGACATTCGCTCCGACGCGCTTCAGAATTAGGTTGGAAGGAACTGCGATAGGAAGTGGGAAGAGATTAGGCATTGAATGGTTCGGGATAGCACCTCAGACCTACCTTCCGAGAGGGCGTAGAATATGAAAAAGACCGAGAGACCGATGTTGTCTGGATGGTGTAATCAGAATGCTGATCCTCTCTTCTGTGGCATGCCGGAGACTCACATTGGTATCCTACTAGCTTAAGGTCCTTTTCCAGACCCGCGGCCCTGGAGAAACCATTAGACATGATGGCCGAGTCGCGTGACAATTTCCGCTTACTTAGCGTTCCCGATGTTCGTTCGACTGTCATGACCCCACGCGGTGAGCTTAAGAAGATACTCTCGCTAGACAATGGAAGCTCACTCAATAAAGTTTGACAGATAAAGAATCGTAACAAGGGGCATTATTCGCCAATCTTGGGAAGCCCCTTTCAGTGGTTTGCTCCAAGGGGATCCCACTGAAAACTTACCCAGCTTTCTGACCAACGCGGCCTCCTCCTCTTTGGAGAACTGAACAGACGTTCCGAATGCGGCGATCTCGACGTCAGACGCATCAGCACTGACTAGCCCATCGTGAATTGGCTGCTTCTCAGTCGACTGCACGGAAGAGCTTTCGTCTTTCTTCGCCGACATGACTGGTGGCCGTGAAGACGGTCGTAAAGGTCGTCAATGAGGAGAGGGGAACGGAAAGGGGGGGGTGGCAAAGAGGAGAAAACTTCAAAATGTGGGCTCTAAATAAGCACGGCATACGATCGAGCGAAAATCATGGGAATCGGGGTTGACTTGTTTTCCGGTGCCTGAAACAAACCTTCGGAAAGACCCCCCGCACGCCAAGCTCACCTCATCGATCTTCTCAAGCAACAATATTGCCCGCAGCAGTGTGGCGCCATGGAAATCAGATGACCACATCAAAGTTCTAAAGATAGGTTAGACGGGGTTAGGGTGTAGAGACTAATACATATTCGCCGCAAACTTGTGGCCTCATGAAACAGAACCCAGGGCCCGAGATCGGTTTCGGGGCCGGGAAAGGAAGGAGAGCACACCGAAAGCTTATGCCCATCTGAGATGCCGAAATCAAACAGCGGCGATGTTGAGACCCGCTCCGAAGGCCGAATCCGAGGCAAATGGCTCTCACCTCAAGAAGTCCACCAGTGCAGCCCCCACCTCTTCGGCGTGGGTGATCAAGAGATCATGGCCTGCCCCGGCCACAGTAACCAGCTTGGCTCGGGGAATGTGTGTCAAGACTTGAGTCGCCAAACTATACGGTACGACCGTGTCGGCAGTACCCTGAAGGAACCGGTCAAACTCTACCCTCTCTCTTCGTTGATTGGCTGGAGTGGCGCCCGACATACCCATACGACTAGCACCTTGGTATCACTCTTTCCTAGCTTTGCAAATGCATAATCAAGCTCCCGCAATGGCCCATCCCGGATAGAGCTTGCTACAGCGGCAATATGGTGTGGTAACACGAGCTGCTGCAGTTTGATAAGTTCCTCGCCAACAGCACCGTCGCCGTGCTGGGTATATAGTCTGCCTAAAATTGACTGAAAAGGTTCCGACCCGTGAGTTCCTCCGCGAGCTGCTCTTACATAATGCGATCTTCGCTCACCTTGAACACGGAAGATGTGGCAACATAAAGGCCGATGCGGGAGGAAACAAACTTGGGGACAGCGGAAATATGTATGTCCTTTTGACACGTTTCCAAGAAAAATTAGCAGAGAGGCTCCTTTTTGGTGAAAGTATCGCGAACCTCACCTGCATCAGACCTGCAGGAGCAAGAAGGGCCACTTTTCCATCAACTAACTTAGGGAAATTCACAGCAAAAGCACAAGCAATCGGACCGCCCTGTGTAACAGAGTAGAGGTTGTACTGATCTTGCCAATGGGGTGCGTCCGAGCCCCAGACACCTACCATAGACATGCCAACTATATGGGCCTTTTCCCAGCCTAGGTGTTGCATCAAAAGAGCAACCTCAAGAGTGTAGAACATTGTATCATAC
>WSTY01000102.1:0-11548 GCA_019633465.1 Tulasnella sp. 417
TTCACTTTGTCCTTTACACAGAGACGGTGTTGAAGCTGGCCGCAGAAGTTGGTAAGCTGGGGGCGCTAATCGCTCAAACAGTAGGAGACTAATTAGACTCTCCTGTCTCGTTCTCGAGGCGTCTCTCCTGAGCAACTCTGCGCCGATGGGTGGAGTATCGGCTGGGATGACAGATGGCCAAAGGAGAAACGGATCCAGCAATGCTTGCTGTACGCCCGGTACGGGCCACACGAGAACCTCTATGCACATCCCTTGGTAAGCTAGCATTGATGTGTTTCCTCTGGCGCTATACAAGGCATGCTAACGACTGGGCGCTAGGACTTCGTTCCAGTGGTAGACGTGAACGCCAAGAAAGTGATCCATATTGATTTCCCTCCTCATCGCTTAGATGGAGACAAGCTTTCGGCAAAGTCGACCGCACCTCCTTCGCCTGATGCAGATGCCCTGGAAGCGTCAGGTCGAACCCGTCTCCCACCACCGCAACGGAAAGCTGAATACCTACCTGACCACATCGACGAAGCTACAAAGGCGAAGCCAGCTCCTGACCCACTGAAACCACTTCACGTCGTCCAGCCGGAAGGAGTTAGTTTCAAGGTGACTGGAGGCAGTGTCCTAGAATGGCAGAACTGGAGGATGCATGTTGGTAGGTTACGCTGTTCACCCTCAAAGCCCTCTAGGGCTGATAATCTTCGCTTTGTAGCCTTTAGTGGCCGAGAAGGGATCGCAATATCGACTGTCACTTGGAATGACGGCGGTGTGGTTCGCCCAATCTTTTACAGGCTGTCGCTTGCCGAGATGGTGGTCCCCTACGCAGCTCCGGAACACCCCCACCCTCGGAAATTCGCGTTCGACGTGTAAGCATTGCGCAACACATGGCAAAGAAGGGAACCTGATGGTTGTGGCTTTAGGGGGGAATACGGCATGGGTACTCAAGCCAATGAGTTGTCCCTGGGTTGTGACTGCCTCGGAACTATCCATTACTTGGTAAGCCATTTCAAATAGCTTCGTATTTGATATGGTCTCTAATAGAAACCGCACGTTTCAGCCTGGCGCGTTTGTGGGGCATGACGGCAAGCCAATCGTCCTGAAACAAGCAATATGCATCCACGAAGAAGACAGCGGCTTGCTTTGGAAGCACACGGATTATCGTGTGGGAGGACGAGCGCATGCGGTCAGGAGTCGGAGATTGGTGATTTCCATGGTTTGCACGGTTAGTTCGGGCAGCTTTTCCGGCTCCCCCATCGGCCCTGCTCACAAGGAGCTAACGCGGGCATAGGTGGCCAACTACGAATACGTATTCGCTTATCACTTCTACTTAGGCGAGTGAAAGGGTTGCCTCCTGAAGAGATTGATTCTAATGTGCTGTCCCTTGCAGACGGCACCGTCGAGCTCCAGATAGGTCTAACGGGAATCGTCAACACGTACTTGCTCGCGGAAGGCGAAGACCCTGCTCCTTACGGGACTCAAGTAGCTCCTAGAATCAACGCTCAGTATCACCAGCACGTCTTCTCGCTTCGGGTCGATCCGATGATCGATGGCCTTCAAAACACCGTCGTCGAAAGCGACATCGAAGTCGTTCCTTTCCCGACGGGCTCCGCAGAAAACCACGCCGGTAACGCGTTTGTATCTAAAGACACCCGGGTCGCTCGGAGCAGCGAAGGTATTCGCGATTACAATGCTGGGGTAGACAGAAGATGGAAGATTGTTAATCCTACGAAGAAGCACTTCGCCAGTGGTAAAGAAGTCGCCTACGGCATCATGGCCAAAGGAGCTTGGGAAACCCTAAAATGCGCCGAAAATGCATGGGCCAAGAAGCGAGCTGCTTTTGCTGAACACAGTGTGTGGGTTGTAAAAGATGTGGAAGGTCGCAATGGGTCGGAGCGATGGTGGCCTGCAGGGAAGTACGTCCCTCAGACGTGAGTCAAAAGCATCCGGAAATTGCGCATTATGCGTCTTCGTGCCCTAACGGCGGGCCCGCACTGCCTTATGTCTAATTTCTGCTTAGGCGGGACAATCCCGAGGACTCGGTGCTGTCTTGGACTGGAGGCCCCGAGGAAAGCCTCGAGGGACAGGATGTGGTGCTCTTCCTGACAGTGGGTTTGAACCACATTCCCCGACCTGAGGATTGGCCTGTAATGCCCATGGAACACTTGAAGGTGGGCCCTCTCGTTGTGGTGGTCGTTAAGCGACGTTGCACCGGCGGTTAACCGACGCGGCGCTTCCAAGGTGGCTTTTAAGCCGCAAAACTTCTTTGAGCAGAATCCCAGTCTGCATGTTGCAGCGACCAGAGATGAAAGGAGTGTTTATGCATTCGTCAACGGCGACGGCGGCGGAGGTGGTGCGGTTGCGGTGACGGGGCATACACACGACAATGCGTGCTGCCATTAGGCTAGATTTGAAACCCATGACGTAGGAAGCGCTTCTTCTGCAATAAATGTCACCTGGAACATCATGTCCGGGCCTCGCAGGATTATTTCCCTCTGGAATCGGGAGGAGCCGAAGTCGGTCAAGTGCGATCGGGGAGTTCCGCTAAGAAGGCATGGTGAAAATGAAGAATCCGTGATTTCGGCGAATTCTCGTCCTCGAACGAACCTCCTCGCTCTTTTCGACTCCTTAGTTCGCTTGCACTATCTCCGGAGCTGTCGGTGCGCCCTTTAACCCCCTTCTTGCAGGGGCGCGGCGATAGCTGGCTTTACCTCAGCCCGCTAGTTCGACATCTGTGCGAATGGCGTCTGGCGGGGCGGCCGGGCCAGTGGCGATCCCGCGTCCTTCCGCCGACGACCAGACCTCAGCTCTTCGAAACCCTAGTTCCCATCTGGCCATGCCCACGTTATATATGCGTGCGCATCCTTTCTTCGGATCTTTTGTGAAATGCATTTGACTCTGCAGGAAAGTATCGCGAGGAGGATCGAGGAGGAGATAAGCGAGAAAAGGGCTCTCGGGAGTTGCCATCGGGACTCAGCGAGACCCCTCCCAGCCCCTCGGTACTTTCGCTCCTGCAACGTCGCAAGGCCATCGAAAGGGATTCTTTTCCGTACATCTGGCTTCGCAAGCCTCTCCAGCACACAAAATCTGACGGCGATTGAAATCCCTCAAGTGCGATTCCGGTACTTATGGATGGCGGCCTCCCAGCTTTCTCTTCCTTTTCCCCCCCCTCCTTCCCCGAACCTTGTCGTCGCGCAATCGATGACCATACCGTCATCCTCCTTTCCCATCCTCTTTTCTCCTTGATCTAGAGACCGCCTTGGTCCCTCGCAAAACGCTTTCAAGTACGTCGTCTCCATGGACCGTTTTGTCCCAGTCTCCTCAAACTCCTTTCTCCAGCCGCTTACACGATCGAAATATCGGAAACCACCGACGCGCTCCCAAGCCCTTTTTGTCCCCTTCAACAACATACACTTATCACAAAACTCAGCCACATTTTTGCATATATGTCTAAGACATCCTTCCCCGCTAATATGAACACCCCAAGCAGTCCTCGGTTCTACGCCATCGTCTCCTCCAACCCCGTCGACAAAGCTCGCGACAACACCAGAAGCCCCATCTTCCTCAAACCCGGCACTCCCCCTAACATGCTATCACCGGTGCAGTTCATCCAGCAGCTGTCGCCAATGCTTCCTCCCCCTAATTCAGAGGGAGAACGTCCTCGGTGGCTGAATGAGCCATTACCATCACCTCTCTCCGTGGGCCAAACCCCGGCTCCGGAGAACAATCATCGCGTGCACGTCGGGGACCGATTTATATTCCTGGGAGGAGATTACGAGAACTTCAGGTCATATATCGTCGAGGCCGTTCACCGAGCGGGATTAGTACCGTTCGAAGCAAAAGCCATTCGTACAGGGCGGGATTCCACGACGACGGACTACTGGTTCCCTTACGTGGAGAACACACGGGTGTTCATCGACCCGGGGAAACCCTGGTTCAAGGTCCTCGCACCCTTTGAGTCGATGGCTCAGGCGAGGGAGTTGGGTGTGCCCAAGCGAAAATGGTTGTTTCTGGATGGAAGAGACCAGGCCACTCGGGAGGAGCCGATAGACCTTGCCAAGAACATGGCTACCAAGTTTGTCGAGGCTGTCCTGGGCTTTGGGTGGCAGGATGATGCGCAGTGGGAGGTGGAATGGGAAATGATGGATGGAACGGCGGAACGTAATGGGTTACGCGGCGTGGGTTGGAATTGGATCGCGGATTTGAAATATGGTTGCACTTGGTCGGAACCCAAGGGGTATGAATCTGGAAGGTATTGATGTCCCGTGAGGGCCAGGGTATGCATGGGAGTTGCATATAGTCTTAGAGGAGTTTGCTGCTATCGCGCTTTTTGTGCTTCGTTTGTTTCGATGTTCTCTTTTCTGCTGTCGTGCTCTTTCTGTTTCGTTCTCGGGTTTTGTTTTACTTCTTTCTCTCTCTACAGCATTTTTTTTTTCAGCCCTGTTCATCCACGTCATGTTGTTGCTTGTACCCCAGCAGTAATCGGCTTTCTAGCCGTGTGTGTAGCATTTTTTTTTGCGTCGTTGATATGGCTTTGAGGTGGAGGGGGGCTTTTCGGTTATCATGAAAGAAGCCGTGGATGACTAGTGCGTGCCCGATGGCCGGCCAACGCTTACTCGATGTGGGCACAATAGGGTGGCAACCCGCGGCAAATGTCACGGGCTGGAAGGGCGCGATGTCACCATTGGTCACGGTACCGTCGGGTTTAAGGGCGGGGATCTGGAGCACGGCTTTGAGGTCGCCATTCCTTAAGGCATGATGAAGCAGAGAATTCTAGAACCGGCAAGACGAAAGTTGATAAACCGCTTGAAGCTAAAAAAAAAAATCTGGTGAGGCAAATACTCGAGGCTGGGTTGTAAATCCTTGCAACGTGGCACGCGGAGCATCTGCGAGTCGAAGTACACCGGAATGACGCGGTAGTTGCGACCCTCTTGCGCGCGGAAGGGCGGTGCGTTGAAAGGATATTCATCAGATAGAAGCGAGAGGGATCAAAAGGATTCCGATGCTTGCAAGGAAGGGGTTTTGGTGGGATGGCCTAGCCGCGCATCCCTCCAAACTGCAGGCAAGTCTGAAGTCAAGGACCCGCAGGCAGGCGGGTCATCGGGGACGCCACAGCGAATCAGATCGAAGCTTACTCGTAAGTTAGCACGTTTCGCTCGGCGAGCTAGCTGGCAGAAGCCCCCATCCTAAGCGATGCGTGATCAGATTGTCCAGTTGCAGGGAGACTTCGACCTTATGAGGGCATGAACGAGCCATGGACACGATGCAATTCCTCGGGTATCCTGAAAGTTAGCGCTCGCGGCGAAAATTCTGCTCGGGAGAAGGCCACAGGGAAAAATACCCCGCCTGTGAGGGAGGATCTGCTGCGTGATGGCGCCCCATGTATGCAGATAAGTCGGACAGCGGATCGGTGTGCCGTAGGGCCGACTTTTTGCGCTCAGCAGGGGGCGGCCGTACTGTGAGGCACGTTAGGCACCAGGTCGACGCCAGCAAGGGCGACTTCGGCGATCTTTTTCTCGACCTGGCTTTTCCTGGACAACCGTTCTTCGGCGGACTTGGCCCCACGAACCGTATTGGCACATTTCGCGGAGCGGATGCAGGGATAGCCAGTGGGTACTCCAAGGGAACACCGAATTTTGGCGCCGGCCGATCAGCGGGAGGAAATGCTGGACTCGACGATGGGGACGACACACGGATCGGATGGTACTGGGAATGATGCTTCCAAAGAGAACACTCCGAATGTGTACATTTTTGGGTCTGCATAGTCCGGAAAAGGGCGACAAGTCAAATGCCGGAGTGAGGGGAGGGTTTGTGATGGCGTTGCGATTGGAGTAGATTTCATCCCACGAACTCGAGCCTCATGTCAGAACAGATCTTTCTTCAACCGTCCGCTCCTCCATCCCTCCGTCTTCCTCCCCTTCCACAACCACCCTCCCATTTACCCTCTAACTCTCTCGACGACTAAAAGCTACGATATTTATCTCAAGTATCCCATCCACAATCCCCTTCCTCTTGTGCTTTCGGTCTAGCGTATTGCTCTAGTCAGCATTGAGACGATTGATTGGTCCCAATCGAAATATCTCGTCCCAGTCCCGACTCTGCACCGGCGTACCCGCCTTCATCCTTCCCTCGTGTCTCCAGGGACTGTAAACGCTGCTGGCTTGAGTAGATCGTATCGCAAAGGCCGTCAGTGTAAGTCTCATATTCCTTTTCCTGTTCGTATTACGTCTCCGCCGCCAAAGTTCTTCTGCATCGTGGATACTGACCCACCCTCTTTCTAATCCACAGATTTCTTCCCCCTCCCCCTCCTCATTCTTCCCAGCGCTTCATCTCTCCTCATTATATTCCAGTTCCCTTTGGATTGATCAACCTATTCTCTATATCTAACCTCCCCCCTCCCCCGTCCCCATCAGTTTTTATTCCTCGCCTATCCATCCACATATATTCCCCTTCCCTTGCTTGCTTTCGACAATCGCTTTTGCCAACTGCTTCTTCGCCGTTATCGATAGGAAGCACCTCCAGTTTCCCCCGAATCGGTGTCCCAAGTCATCGTAACCCCCAAAACTCCTTCCGACACGCAACCACCCACGACACGGCCACACCTCATTTCTGAGCTGTAGCCCACGACATTTTTATCCGTCAAATAAGGCTAGGCTTGCACACTCGAGTCCTAACATATTCATCATCGCCTCTCGCAACAAATATCAGTTACTGTCCCCAGCAATCTCAAGTGTCTTTATCCGGCATAATTAACTTCAATCCTATCTATCGCGCACCTCGTCCACGACCTTTCGATTATTGCGGAGTCGTTTTCTATAGAATATAAAAGTGAGTTGTACACGTTTTTCTTTCATCGAGGGTTTGCGGGGAGGATGGCCGGCTGACTATCCGCTCGATCATTATTCAGCCATGACTTCTCACTCTCCGAACGGTCTTGCTTCACACAACGCCCCCGGCTACTCGGAGGAAGACAAGGGCTCCTTCAAGAGTCCCTCTGATACGTCGAGGAACGGTTCCGGTTTTGCAAAACAGGCGTCAATCAATGGCAAGGATGCCACCGCCGAAGGAGACGCCCCAGGTGCTCAGTGGAACGGATCGGCGAATGGTGCTCGAAATCAAGGCGAGTTGGATCCGACGTGGGAGCTTGCTGGACAAGTCATGAACATGAAGCTCTCGGACGGCGGCAAAGCCGATGGGGATATTGCGGCCAAAGCGTCCACCAATGGGGTCTTGGCTCCTGCCGCTGAGATCCAGGAAGGACAACAGCCCCACTCCAGACAGTCTTCTGGGGCCTCGAGCTTTGACTCTCCTGCCATCCCTACGCCCGGTGGTAAACTCCAGTCTGCTACCGAGAAGAACATGAAGTCGCCCTACCCGACGTCTCCAACTTCGGGGTACGGTGGATACGGCTACGACGCCCAGGATTCGTTCAACGGTATCACCAACGTCCTCCAATCGAACGGACTGACCAACGGTATCGCCTCCCCTCCGATGCATTACCCACAGGCGGGAATTCATCCTAGTCTCTCGACTTTGGTCAACGGCGGCGGGCAGTCTGTTCATATGGGTCCAATGCCGCCTTTCTCGCCGCCTCTACCAGCTCACATGGCTCATACCCCCATGTCTCCTCAGTCTCAGCAGATGTACCAAAGTGGAGACTTTGGGGCCGACAGTTTTGGCATGCAGCAGCGGATGAACGCCCGCGGAGGCGCTGGACGCGGTCAACCCAACGCGAACGGCAACACCGCGTCGTCCTTCGCTGCGTTCAATGGCCAACCCGCGAATGGCACTGCTTCAGGTTTTGGTTACGGATCCCCTCCGCCCCCAGCGTTCAATCCCGGGCTTATGTCGCCAACCATGACGTCGCCCACCTTCCTCGGGTCTCAAGGCCTTCCTTACTCTCCGGTCCACGCCCCGACCCCATATTCGCCGTACGCAGCTCCCCAGCCGTTGACAGGAGCTGGCCAGATGTTCGACATGATGTCCAACCCTGCTATGTCGCCTCAATCACAACTTGGCATGCTCCCCGGACGCACTCAGAACCAACTTCGGGGCCATGGTTACTCGGCCTCCAACCCACCTAACCTGCGGGATGCGGCGGCCACAGCTCAAAGCCCTACTCGTGGTGGACCGCCCAGGCCACAGCCCCCCCGAGGAGCTCCCACTACCCTTAACCACGCTCACTCTCTCAGCCTTCCTCATACGCCCTTCTCACCCCAATTGGCCCCTGTTGGTTACGGACACATGTCTCCCCCTCCTTACCCTAACTTCTATCCTGGCATGACGCCCGAGATTCTGCAAGCCATGGCGGCAGGTATGGTCACTGGCCAATCGCCCCAGAGGGGTCAAGCTGGATTCAACCCAGCGATCCAGAACGCCCTTGGGACGTTGCAACAAGATCCTGCTGTCATGGCATTGATCCAACAAGGTGGGGGTCCGAGCGCCAACAACCGCAAGCTAGGTCTGTACAAGACCGAACTCTGCCGAAGCTGGGAAGAGAAGGGAACCTGCAAATACGGCGAGAAATGCCAGTTCGCTCATGGCGACGCGGAACAGCGACGTGTTGAGAGGCACCCAAAGGTGAGTCTATCATGCGCGCAATCCACGGTTGCAGACGCTAATCGTTGTCCGAATCCTACAGTACAAGACTGAGATCTGTCGCACCTTCTGGGTCTCTGGTTCGTGCCCTTACGGCAAGAGATGCTGCTTCATCCATACCGAGCTCCCGGCCAATGCTGCCGCTGGTACGGCGAATGGTCAAGCTGGGGAGGGCCAGCGCTCTGGCACCACTCCCAACCAGACCGAACGCCCTCAAGTTGACGGTCGAGCCAGGTCTATGAGCACCAACAGCGATCCCAACAACGAGCCACCCTCGTCTCTGCTCGCCCGTATCTCGGCCAGGGCCCAGGCTAACAACCCTTCCAACTCGAATACGGTCGGGCCCAATCGTTCTGGTGATGGATCGCCTTCCAACCAAGGAGTGAACGAGCGAGTTATCGCCGAAGCCGTTGCTCGTGCTCTTACCACGTATGGCCTCCCCGCTAGCAGCCAACCTCCCCGCATCGAGCCTCCCGCCGAACCCGTTACTGCCCCAAGCCAAACCACCTCGGCCTTCTCTGGCTTCTCTACGAGGAATACCTCCACCCCAGCCAGCGGCGTCGGTGGTCACCACCGCGTCTCCGCCAGTGTTGATTTTGGACGGCAAGGCAGGGGCTTGGGATCTGACCTCTCCCTGGGCCTTGGATCTGGTATGGGCCATCAGGTATGTCTACTCCGGGTACTTTCGACTTGTGCGAGCCGCTAACATATTTTCATTTCATAGCGCAACCCTTCTGCCTCTTCAGTTGTGCCTCCCTTCGGCAGCCTCTCTCGTACGCCCCTTTCCGGGCAGTCCAGCCCTTTCGGAGGTGAAGGATCTTCTTCCCGTGGAGTGACCGCAGGGTCTGCTCTGTTGGAGTCTCACCCCTGGTGATTCATCTCCTGGAATCCTCAACAAGAACAAAACAAAGTGCCGAGATGCTGTCCTCACCGGACGTCCGTCACACCCTTTCTTCACCTACTCTTCCAAAAATCGAAAAAAAGGACCGCACAACTGTACACCTCTTGCTACTCCCTGTCAAATATTTGTTTCCCTGCCTCGTTCCTTTCTCGCTTTTCTTGTGAATCGTCCACCCTGGCGCCGTGCGCTGCCGCTTATAATGTTCTTGGTTGTCCTTTCTATTCTTTCATATCCTCCTGCATTCCAGTCCTCTTGTTTATGCTTTCATATGCATTCCATTGTCTATTACTTGAACGAATTGAGTTTGCTTTGAATTACATTTGCCTTCGGTCGGGAATGCGTTTGGACATCACCCCAAGGCCCCAACTTGAGGCATGAAATTCGATGGTGAAACGACCCATATATCTCACATAATAATGCGAACGAAATAGAATTTACATGTAGCGGAGGAAACTTCGCAGCCAGACGAGGAGGATTCGGCGTGAAAGAGGGGCCGGGAGCCTGATAGAACGTTACTGTACCAGGCACTTGCCGCCCTTCCTCCTCTTTATTCTAAGCTTCTCCTCTTCGGGTATCCTGGCTCGTATCTGGCGTACGATTTCTTCAAACACTTCGGTCACGTTCCAATTCATCTTCGCGCTGGTCTCGTAGAAGGGACATCCCCACTCTTGGCTCAAGCTCTCCATCCGAGCACGGTCGACCTCTCGTTCGCTGATCAGGTCCGACTTCGCGCCGACAATAACTATGGGTAATGCAGATGTAGAAGATTCTGGGTCGCTACTTGTATCTGGCACCGGAACCTTGAGGAAAAGAGTTAGTGAAGAACAATTCCTAATGGGGATGGCAGTGGAGGTTTACCCCTCGGATTCGGTAAATCTGGTGTCGAAGGAACTCGACATCTCGCATCGACCTCTCCTCTGTTAGTCTTCATAACGTTTGTCATCAGATAAGGAGCAGTAGCGAATGTGCGAGGTGGGCACCCACGAGAATACGAGGACATATGCGGAAGCGCGCTGCATGGACAGTGCGGGGGGTCAAGGTCAAGACGGACGGTCCTTGAACATTCTCAACACGTACCCTGTAGCGAAGATGCAACGTTAAATGCAAAATCAAACGCAGGAGGCTGTTGAGTAGTTACCAACTCACTGGATGTATATCTCGCTCTGTGCCGTAAACTGCTCGGCACCTGCGGTGTCGACCACCTCAAGCATGCAAAACTCGTCATCTACCTTCATAGGCTTTCGATAGGTTTCTATTTGTACCGATGTGTCAGATAATGCGTGCAGATGTTCCATTTGGGATTCTACCTTCGATTGTAGGATCATAGCTGTCGGCAAAGGTGTTGCGCACGAAACGGACTGTCAGTGCGCTTTTGCCAACACCTCCAGCTAGTGCAGAAACGGCAGTAGAGGGAGATGATTCAGGGTAAGACGGATATGAGCGTGAGTTAGTTGAAATGTGGAGAGTCGACACAAGGCTCACCCCCCAAGACGACTGCTGAGAAGGCCCGCATCAAATCTGGACTTGGGCAGGATCAGCTCCCGCGGCCTATGGCCAGCCAACTATATGAGAGGCGAAGGACGCAGGGACGAGCCTTATGGCCCGGCTAAGACGTTGAACCAGGGTGAGACACGCAGAGGGGGGCGAAAGGCGTGTGCTCCTCAGTCCGGATTGGAAGACAACGCGAAATGGAGCAGATGGAGGACAGCTGCGATCCGCGAACTACAAGAATATCGCAGCAGTGATGGTGGATGGAAGAGTTGTTCTCTTTAGAGAATGGGAGCATCGGAGGGCCGGGTCCGGACTGGGGGAGACCCAGATAAGGTGCTGGTGAGGAGGCCGGACCAGGTTTACCGAAATATCGGAGCAATATTCCTAATTTCGCTCCCGCGGTGAACCACATCGTTGCATGCACACAACGGCTGGCAGCAACATGCAAGCTTATAAGGAAAAGATTCGGATGCGTTGAGATACCTAGAATCACATGAACTTCCCATTGTACGTCAGTATTCCACGCGCAAGATGGTCCTGATGAGGTTATTCCCTCCCATGGAACGTATGGAA
>WSTY01000102.1:13942-24998 GCA_019633465.1 Tulasnella sp. 417
GCGCGAAGCCATGCGCCCCCTTTCTCACATCCAAGAAGAGGATGATGAGCCCCGATCTCCGTTTAATGACCCGCCTCAAACTCGGTACGGCGCTGGTCCCCCGCCCACTTTGCCACCAGTGAATGTCGGGCACGGACGTCAGAGCATGGATACCTATGGAGCATTCTCCGATCCAGCCCCGTCAGGATATCAGGACCCCCCTGAGGTCAGCAGGACCATGCAGTATGCAGACCCAGTAGGTGTACATTCAGCTTTAATCTTCGGTCGGAAGCTGATTTACTACTTTCTAGTATGCTGTTGTCCGATCAAGCATTGGGCCTCGTGGAAATGCGACGTCACCGACTGGTACGACCCCACCGTCATACCAATCGCACTAGGTGGAGGGTAAAGGGTGTTTGGAGCAGACAAGGATCCACCCGTCCTTCTCGCCCGCTTCGACTGTTCGACTTGACTCCGAACATGGACATTTCGTATTTGTTTCACTTTTTTGAATTACTCCCTGCCTTTGTACGAATAGATTCCTTTGATTTTATTCGCTTATACCATGACGTAAAGGCGCACGAAACGCTACAGTGGGAAGGTTCGCGAGGCTGATCAGGGTTAAATCAAAAGATAATAATGTCCTCGCGCGCTCGATTTGTTACGGAATGTGCTGGGACCCAAAATAACTGAGGATAAATTTTCAATGATCGAGGGAGCTCGGCACGACGCAGCCTTGGTGGGCGTGCCGATTGATTCTATTGTGGGACCAGATCTCCCCTGGTAATGTCAGCAATGTCATTTACGAACTGCAGTCCTGGTGGACGGAATACTCTCATCCGGTCCATTACTTACTTCGAAAGGAAATTGCTTACTCAAAGGCGATGAGAATGGACCCTGAATCGGGTTCCCGAAGACTCACGCTATTCCCTCTACCATCATCGCCATGACGGCGTTTACAACAAGTTGTGTACGTCTAAGCAAATTGGAACGTTGTCTTGGTACTGCGGGGCTTATTCAAGCGATGCGCACCTCAGTCTTCCCGCTCTTTGATGGCCGCTGAGACCCTTTCAGCATTTGCCGCTTTTGACGCGGCAGTCACCTATATGTAGGCCACGCAACGAGGTCCAGTCCAACATCAATCACACAAACATCCAAGCAAATCACTTCCCTGCTCCTACTACAACCGTTTCGCACTACATTCTATAATGTTTTCCAAGCTTCCTCTCTTGTGCCTTTCGTTGTTGCCTCTCGTGTCTGCTGCGCCCATGAAGCGGGCCGGACCGATCGGCGCGGCTTATGGTCAGTACTCTGATTCTGCCGTCTGACGGATCCGAGCTTAATACGGCCCCTCTAGTTATTAACAACGATCCTTCTGGAAATTCGATCCTTGCCAGCAACATCGCGGAGGACGGCACACTGGTGGGTCGCCGTATTTTTACAAACTGGACATGGCAAGCTCTAACCCCGGATTTAGACTTTTGGCGCAGTGATCCCGGCTGGAGGGATAGGCTTGCACGGCAACAATACGAACCCGGACGCTGGCGATCCTCTCTTCAGTCAAGACGCGATTAAGGTGGTCAATGGATATTTATTCACCGTCAATGTAGGCTTTTGGAACCTTCAGATCCTGATCACCGGGCTCACATCTTCGTGTACAGTCGGGCTCCAACACCGCCGTCATGTTCAAGATCAACCCAGAGAACCCATCCGACCTTACGATGATCGGCCAGCCCGTCAACTCCGGCGGGGAGTTCCCAGTTGCGGTGGCCGTCTCCGAATGGGGACAAGTCTGCGTCCTGAACGGTGGTGCAGTTAGCAACGTTAGGTATGTTTGGAGGCTCGGTTTCTTCCCAATCCTTATTTGACTAAGGGATTCCTTCAGCTGTTTCAAAGCCGATCCGTCTAGTGGCCTCATGCCGATGCCCAATACCATCAGGGAGTTACCACTAAACCAGACCACACCCGCGAGTGGGCCCCCAGGTTCCGCTTCAGATATCATCTTCACGTCCTCCTACAAACTTCTCGTGTCTGTCAAGGGACTGTCCGAGGATCAGCCCGGCTATGTTGCTGAGTGGGTCGTCGATCCTGCAACCGGCGAGCTTTCCCAGGATTTCGTCAAGAACACCATTTCTACTCCAGGAATGAATCCCTTCGGGATGACCCAAATCCCTGGACGAGATGCGATACTGAATGCGGACCCAGCTGTTGGCTACGCGATTTGGGATTTGACTACTGTTCCGGCTACCTCCAACGTTGTCAATGTTACCGGGCAGATGGCCATTTGCTGTAAGCTCGCCTGCTCGCTGATACCTCCATCGCAAAGTCTGACACCTATTTTGAATGGTCTAGGGTCGACATATTCCGCTTCTACCGATAGTTTCTTCCTTCTGGATCCCGCTGCCTCTCAAGTGGTTGAAATCGCGATCGACGGATCTCTCCGAGGCTCAACTGTTAAGCAATATCAACTTGCCATGGGCTCTGGACCGCTTGATGGTGCAGTAGGCTCGGTTGCCGGCAAAGAGTAAGTAAAGATAGGGCGATCGAACTTGTCTGCCGGTGTCGCTGACAGCTTTCCCCAGCTATCTCTATGTCCTTTCCGCCGCAATGACCGCGATCGACGTTTTCGCTCTTCCCAGCAAGGGTGGCGCGGAGCCAGTCCAAACGTTTAACGTGACCACCGCGTTTGGAAAAATGGCTCCAGTTTCCTCCAGGGACCTTCAAGGAATGGCGGTTTATGTAACAGCTTAAGCAAAGATATGCGACTCTCCTGCTGGTCTTCAGCACAGACAATATTTTCAAATATACTAGCTTTATAATGTTCTTGACAGCTATATTTAGGCTATGAAATAAAGCTTCTAACGACATGGATCTGTTGACCGACGTGAAAACACGGGACGTGTACCCAAGACTGGATTGCCGATGCAGATAGCAGCGAAGTAGGTATAGGGATATGCAACAGCTGATGTAGCAGCAAATGTATACGTGCGCAGACCTAGATCCCCTTGGCGAAGCGGAGAGTGGGAAGAGAACAGGGAATGGTGGTTGCTGTAGGAAAGATAACCGTGAGAAAAGTAAACAACAACGTTCCCATCACCCGCCGACCCGTGACCCCCTTCCCCCTGCGATACTCCTTGAATCTGCAGGCATGGCTGAAAACGGCCTCAACGATTCTCAAAGCCTATTCTCGTCTGTAATTGGGCTCGTGTCACGCGAGATTCAAGACTTTGTTGTAACAGCTGTCACCGGAAGTAGTACGACATCATCACACCAGGTCAGTCTACTACCCAATTTCTCGTCACCCAATATAAACAATCTCACTCACAGCCATTTTTACTCTTAGCAGAATCATGGAAATATCAAGCACAAGCGATCGAGGAGCATGAACTCTGGTCGAAATGCCCTCCCCACCGAGCAGGCGAAACGGAAACGGCGTCCATCGTCACCCCACCCCAAAAACGTCGCCGATGATGAACGCGCCGAAGACCCAGCCGACAACGATCAGGAAACGAGGCCACAAGACTCGTCTAAACAGGGTGATGGATGGTCGTTTGAGAACGGAAGTGAGACTCGGCCAGGTAAGTCCTCTCGTAGATTCTATCCCTCTTTTCTCCCTTATTTACCCTGTTTCAACCCAGGCCCATCCAAGCGCGCAATCAAAGCTTCTAGAAGAATTTCAAGTGATGGCGGTTTTTTCAGAATGCCTGAGCTGCCTTCAAGGCCAACAATGCCGGGGTCCCTTTGGCCACGCTCACCGACGCCCGCAGAGTGGAACCGTAAAACGCTTTATCCCGAAGTTCCAGCACCGACCGCGGCCGTGAAGTCGGGATTAAGTACAACGCCAAATACTTCACCGATTGTCCGGCGAGATCCCTCTCCAGATTCTTCACGCCCCCCAAAGCGTGCTCGGAGTCGGCGTCGTAGCTCGGTGCGATTCGCACCTCAAGTTGTCCGCCACCCAGCGCCTCCCGAAAGGAGTCCGACCCCAGGTGCTGAAGAGACTCCGCTGCCTCAAGAGGATAGGGCGAAAGCTCCGCCGGAAGCTGCCCCGGAGTCACCACGTGTCAAAGTCGAGGAAGAGGACGAGATAGTCATACTGGACAAGATGCCGACCCCACCTCCCGTGTCTAGCTCGTCCCGCGGAAGGTCTACTCAGGTGTCGAAATCCCTAGGTTCCAGCAGCACTACTGCGTCGTCCGGTCGGAATCCTCGATTAGGGAAGGTCATCCCTCTGCCCGTAGAGGAACCGAATATTCTGCCACCGAATCTCGCGGATATGTCTATTTCAGAGCTTCTCTCGAACACAAAACAGACCGGAAAGGGCAAAGCCAAAGAATCTGATTGTCAGGTCGCCGAAGACAGCCCCGCCACCCAGCCAAGAGATGGATCGGATTCCAGCGAGAATGACAGAATACGTCAACTCGAGGAGGAGATAGAACGTCTTAAGAACGAAGTATGAGGTCTGTAATCCCTAGGCGACGGACATTGACTGATGATGGGCGCTTTCAGCTATCGATCCATTCGTCGACAACGTCTGTTCCTCCACCAGCTCCACCAGCTCCACCACTTCCGCCGCCCGGGTACATCGCAATTCCTGCTACAAGCTGGGCGAATGGACAGCATCCCTCGCAGCGCGGTCTACTCCAGCCGAAACTAAAAGCTAGGAAGTCCCTCCAGTCTATCGTTCCAGCAGAAACGATGGAAAAGTTCCTTAGCGAACTAAAGACCATCAAACTTCGAAATACTGGCTCTGGAAGTGGATCGACTATTTCTCCGTACACAATGAGACAGAACGCAAACACCAACGCTGCAGCGCAGGCTTCCTCTGAAATATCTGCTGGACTGAATTCATTACGCGCTGGTCTAAAGCGAAAGCGAGTTGGGGAAGATGCTGTTGACGAGCTTCAGAACGGATTACGTACGTTTACTACCCTGCTTCTACATTGCGTCCTGCTCAGTAACCATTTCTAGATGAAGCGGTTCGAAGGAGATTCGAGACTAACTCTCCTACGCATGAGGTGCATGAAAGTCGTGGAGAGGAGAGTTTCGCCTCGCAGGGATCTTCTGCCGCCAACTCATCGCATTCGGGTTCGTCCCAGAATGGGCGTCCCCAGAGGAGTAATGATCCTCTGGCCATTTCGTGGTCCTATCCAGGCCCGATAAGACCAGTCAGGACATCCCGGCCCGAAAATACTTCAACATCATCGGACGTACCTACCCGTGAGCGAGGGCTTCATCGTAGCCTCGCTGCGCCCCCCGTCCCGCTCCCCGTACCTGGTCAGGGCGGATCCGATATGACTACCCCTTCCCTCTGCTCGGACACCGAAGTAGATGCAGAGAACGAACAAGACTCGCTGGAACAATATCCTGTGGCCCGGGATGAGGTGCTTACTCCACCCGCGGAAGAAGACCTTCAGCATGCCCAACCACTCGCTGGGCCATCGAAACGCCCCAGGTCACCTCCGAACGTGACAAACGCTCCAGGACGTAAATCAGACCTACGACTCGAGGAGCTGAATACACGGGGCAGAGTTGAAACCCGGCCTGAGGAGCCTGACCTACGCAACGCGAAGCCTGCCGCCCGTGTATCCCAGGTTCGAAGAGTGTCTCACCCACCACCTGTCCAAGGGAGTCCAAATGTATTCTTGGCCCGTCAACCCAAGTCCCCCCTGCCTGCTCGACAGGTCCGGAAGCCGCTACCACCCGCACGGGCGTCATCTCGTCGGGAACCCGCTCCGGTACAGAAACCAACACTCAGCGACTCGCAGGCTTCTTCATCAACATTCCGTCTTCGCACCTCGGCTATTATTCTCCAGCCGGAACCTGACACTGCCGCGGGGGATGGGGAGCCTGAACCTCTTCTCCGAGATCCAACGCCAGAAACTCCAGCCGCGTACGAAGAGTACACTGTTCCCGTTCAACTGTCGACGCCACCTTTAGAATCTTCAGCGATCCATCGCATTCCTACCCCCGGTCTGAAGTTCAGCCAAATCCAAGATTTGAAGGGCAAACGCCGTGTCGACGATTCGGTATCTTTGGACGAAGAGATCCGGCGAGTGGCCGCTAACGAGCGCATCGCAGATCTGGATATCGATTTAGAGTTGGAAGGTATAACGGATGCCGAGGCTCTACAACTGCTAGAGGAGGACGCTGCTGTCTATGTTGGTCTGGGCACCCGGCCTAGGGGTTCTGGCTTTGTCAGTGGCGGGGGAGCTGCTGGGGCTGCAGTAACGATGGATCCCCCACATCGGCGTCAGCAGCCTGGCGATGCATCCTCCAAGATGAGATCCCGCATTCCGGTTCCCAAACCCCTGTCGCGAAGTCGCTAATATTAATCTTTCTGTTATTTGGACTCTTGACCTGGAGATCCTCCGTTCTCTGTTCTTTTTTGTGTTTTGCTTTTTCTCTGTTAGTTGGACTAATCCAATGTTGTACTCCCAAGCCCGCGCTGCACCAGTGAAAGGACCTCCAATTTATGTGCCATTGAGGAATTCCGATACGCCAATTTAATATAGAGCAGGTTGAAAACCTGTTTACATGGGTGCCAGCCAGGGAGGAAGAGAAGTTGTAAGGTATGGACAGGAAGAAAGAGCATGGACATCCGACGATCCAGGAATGTAAGATACAAGATGTGCATAATCCGAAATGAAACGAAAGCAATATTCAAGAGGGGAAAGGTCGAAGGCGAGTTGCTAAAGGAGTGGGAGTGTGAACGGAATACATACATAGACGGGAGTCATGGGCGTGGCTGGAGAGACAGGAGGTGAGAGACCTTCACACTCCATATGGTCGTACGGTGGTCATCGACCAAATCGGGCGCGGTGATGACTTGACGTGTCGCGGTGGAATCTCTTCAGCGAGCTTCCTTCAGAGCGCGTTCGATCTCTGCCATTGCTCCATCATACCGAATCTTGGCTGTTTCAGTCACGTAAGGTGCGTTGCTGTTACCGCCGCCTTCCCCGAACAAGGGCACCAAGGCTTTTTTGGAGATTGACAATGAGGGTGCCTGGGATGCCGAGTAGGTGCTCCTGGCAGGTGACTGAGGTGGGGAGGTTCTAGTGTACTTCGATTCGGTTGGAGAACCCGATACGCGGTTTGCGGGGGAGCCATTTCCTCTTGTCGGTGTATTCCTGGATGTCTCCTCGTCAATTGGCAATGCTGGCGGGGCAGGTTTTCGCTTGACCGGAGATCGTGCGATAGAAGTCGAGCGATTCAAATTCTGGGAGAACGATTGAGAGGTAGGTGATGGGCTTTGCTGTTGCTACATAACAAAACGGGTTGTTAGCTTTTTCCGCGCGGTGTCAACAACACTAGCAGGTGTTCAAGCGTACCTGTTGTACAGGCCTCGTCTGTATTCGTTGCTGATACTCATCGATGTCGAAACCAGCGACCTGGCGAGAGACCAAATTGTGTCAGCACCGGCTTTGCGATAACCTCCTCTGCATGACCCAGCGGTGCAATCGGCAAGCCACATTGGGTCACCGCCGCCGAGGCAAGGACAATGCACATCACGCGTTCTCACCTCGTCATAGCCCATGTGCGACTCATGGCGGAAGTCGGATGGAGCTCCAATTTGCAGCTTGCTGATCTTTGATCCTTTGCGACTGCTGCTGAAGGATGGCTTTTTGCGTGGTTCTTCCCCGGCCAGCGAGTAGGAAGGATAGTCGAGAGCGTCGTGGCCCGAGCGGCCAGTGCAGAGGAGGATACTGAGCATATCCAGTAGCGTGTTCGTTTGGGGAAAGGGGGGGCTTTGACGAGGGGAGAAAGGTCGCGTTTCAGAGCCGGACAAGTGTTCTCCTAGACTCCGAGTATTAGTGCGAGGTTTTTCTATGCCAAGTCTACGATACACAAGACGTGGTAGAGGAAGAGAGGAAGAGTTCCGAGAGGAAACGGGCAGAGAGGCGAAGTGATATAGGCTGTCGAGAGGAGGTGCAAGATATGAGTGGCAGTGGAAGGCTTGTGGCAGGGGTATCTGGCGGTTCAAGTCCAAAGGGCGCTTCCCAAACTTCTCACCAGGGCCTGGCACTGGCCATACACGTGCTGCCAGCTCCAGTGCTCGCCTGCTCACCACACTCCACGAACTAAAATAACGCATCAAAACACGCGCAAGAGGGCTTTTTTGCAGCCATGATGCCACTTTATTATGCGAACGGAAGAGAAAGGAAATGGCGTCTAAGATACAGTAGAGGACACGAAACTCAATATAGCAGGAGGCAAAAAAGACACCGGTGAGCATTTTCGGCAAAGAGGGAACGTTGGTTACCATCCTCCTCCCCCACCCCCACCGCCGTACCCACCGCCATAGCCTAATACACGATGAAATCAGATCGGGGCATGCCAAGAGGCCGAGATCGACGACTCACCACCTCCGCCGTATCCTCCACCTCCGAACCCGCCTCCGCCTCCCCCACCGTAGCGGCCACCACCTCCTCCGCCACGGCCACCACCTCCTCCGCGGCCACCACCGCCATAGCGAGCTGGAATGACATCATCAGCGCCAAGAAACAAAGGGAATTGGATTTTTCCGTGGCTCACATTTGCCACCACCCCCGCTGTACATGGCCATTTGTTCGAGTTCCGGAGGAACGACGGACTTGGCTTCGCGCAAGATACCAATAAGTTCCTTAGCCGCCTTGGCGTTCTCAGCCGTGAAGTAAGTGTAAGAAATTCCCTTAGCGCCAGCACGCTACGAAACAACCCAGAGGTCAGCGTGTTGTTGCAAGAAGTGAGATCTGCAGGACTACTCACCCCAGTTCGACCGATGCGATGGATGTAGTCTTCACAATTGCTCGGGAAGTCATAGTTCTGAGGACAGGTGCATCAGTATCGCCACCCGGCTGGAAAAGTCTGAAGGAAAGGCTTACAATCACAAAGCCCACATCCTTGACGTCTTGAGGTCGGCAGCACATACCAGTGAAGCGAGTCAATAAAGGCTCAAACGAATGGGAGAGATGGTTGACGAGATTTGTGACGACAGTGTCCTTGGACAAGGCATCACAAAAGAAAAGTAACTAAGGGAGCATCTCCGAAGTCGTAGAAGTCCAGCAAACTAAGGCTGCGCACAACACATTGTTCGTCACTAGCAAGAAGGTCCGAGAGGACGATTGAAGCCCAATGTTCTCGTGCGTATACCCACACCACGGTAGAGTAAGGTCCCGTAAACGCCGTTCTTACAAAATCCAGCAGGAAAGGAACATCGAAAGAGAGAGACGAGTCCGATGTCCCAGAATCGCTTGCTAGCATGTAAAGTAGGGTTCTTTGATACAGGAACTCGGGTGTGGGGCACGGACCATTCAAGTTCATGACGACAAGAGGCCCATTGATGTAATGCTCTGGCATGGCATCGTTTGAAAGGGGCAGTATGTGCGCTTGTTCCAAAGAGCTGGACGTCCGCTCGGTGCGAGTGCTACCCTATAAACGGGAAGGCAAAAATCTCGTCCGCAGTAATCAACCTCGAACGATTAGCGTAGCCGCCAGCAAACGCGACCACCGAGACACTGCACAGAAGTAGAAAGGGGGAGAAATGCATACCAATACCACGACTGGCCACATCAGTGGCGATGAGAATAGGTGAACGACCGGCTTTGAATTCACCAAGGACCCAATCACGTTCACGTCTGAGAAAAGGTGTCATGAAGGACGTCCGCACGAGCCAAAATGTAATTCGCTACTCACTGTTCCTTGTCACCGTGGATGGCGAGTGCAGGCCAACCGTCTTGGCGAAGGTACTTCGTAATGTCGTCCGCAACGCGCTTCGTGCCGACGAAGATCAAGACCTTGGCATTCTCGCTGCTGATCATGTCAAGGTGCTTCAGCAGCTTATTGCGCTTCTCGTGCTCAGTGCAGATCTCAATGTTTTGCTGGATATTGTGATTAGCCGTCAAATCGAGCGAGCCGATGTTGACTTGGATGAAGTCGCTCAAGAAATCCTATGGGACGCAACGTCAGCGAATAGGCCGAAGGTTCAAACGTTACTCGGAGCTGCCGTACCGAAGCAAGGCGTTGGACTTCTTTCGGCCAGGTGGCACTGAACATCAAAGTTTGACGATCGGGGCGAATCTGGCTAACGATTTTACGAATTTGGGGTTCGAAACCCATGTCCAACATACGATCGGCTTCGTCCATAACGAGGTAGGTCACACGGCGGAGGTTTGTCTTTCCGGACTCCAGCATGTCAATTAGACGACCGGGTGTAGCAATGGCGATTTCAACGCCGCGGGTGAGGTCTCGAATCTGAGGGCCCTTTGGAGCACCACCGTAGATCGCGGTGTTACGGATTTTAGAGTTCGTCCTACAAATGATGGTCAAATGACGGTTAACGCGCGTAGTGGGGTAGAATGAGTCTAGAACATTCGACTCACCCAAACTTCGAGCATTCTTCGTGGATCTGGACCGCAAGTTCACGGGTCGGAGCTAAAACAAGAACAATTGGACCATCTCCCGGAGCCAAAAGAGGTTGACTAAGACGACATCGTGTCAGCTGGAGAGCATAGATGAATCTATTGGAAAACTGGACACTCACGCATTGATATGAAGCATGGCGGGAAGGGCGAAGGCGATGGTCTTTCCGCTACCAGTTTGCGCGATGGCCACGATGTCCCGTCCTGACAGAGCAACGGGCCACGCCTGGCTTTGGATAGGAGATGGTGCCTTGAAGCCTTGAGCTCGGATAGTGCTCATGATGTATTCAGGGAAACCTGCTTCTTCAAAAGTAGTGACGGGTTTGGGAACACCATGGCCTTGGATCTAATGGACGAAGTGAAAGGGGTTGTGGTCAGTGGGCTGGCCTGACAGCTTATCATCAGCAGGTAGTTTTACCTTCATCTCCTTTGAGCGACGGAACTCCTCGACCTCTCGCTCGGTACGAGTGGCTACGCGGGAGTCTTCGCGGTAGAAGTTCTTCTCGAACTTGGTGAGAGTTTGCGAGGACCAGTCGATGGTGCGAAGGCCACCACCCAGGTTACTCATCCTGTCTCCACCACCGCCCCAACCGCCTCCGCCTCCATAACCTCCCCCACCACCATAGCTTCCTCCACCACCGTAGCCTCCTCCACCGTAACCGCCGCCGCCGCCGCCA
>WSTY01000103.1:0-18759 GCA_019633465.1 Tulasnella sp. 417
CAGAGTCTGATCTCATCCATCTGCATCTGTCATCCGAGAAGGGACGTCCGACTCCGTACTCCCCACGCTCTCCAGTTATTCTTCGGCCGACATGTTTATATGTGAGTTTCTCGTCGGGGCCCATTGGAAAGTGGGCCAGGCACCTCGCTCAACCCACCACGTCCTTTCTTCTTCCTGCTCCCTTCCCGCTTTGACAAAGCAAACACCAGGGCAAATTCGTCCCTTCAATGTTGGGGATCTACAGGCGTCGATCATCATCGCCCGAATGTCTTCGAGGAGAAAACGGCTCCACAGGAGGCTCTGCGATACCTCCCTCCATCCTCATCCAGGCCTCTTTCGAAGTGAAACCGCTCGACGTCGAACGATTTCACATTCTCGCGCTGAAAGCAGCAATGTTGATGAGAGCTACAATTGAACATACGTTCGCCTTCTGAATTGGTTCGACGTTGGCGAACGGACATTCTTTGGCCAGGGGCGTTTTCTCCGGTACGGTCACCAGCCGATTTCCTCGGAGCGCTCCGGCTGATCGTAGCCGGCCTGTTCGCGCCACCCGCTCCTCGACTCCCCTGCCACGGCCGCGTAGTCAAAGCTGGTGAAACAGAACTTGGAACCCTTTCGACCGATACAATCTTCACCGAAGTGGAGTTGTCCGCTGGCGTGTTGGAATCTCCACCCGAAATAGGACTCTTGCGGTCAACAGGGCGGCTTCCATGCTCGGCGCAGCAGCTCTCACATCATGAAGAAGATTCGGAATAGACCACGGACACGGAGGCGGGTAGGTCAAAGGCGGTGGGGGAAAAATCGGTAAACGCCTTCTCAACATTCCTTCCATCCAAGTATACTGCACGACGGTCTCTGGCAGCTGGCGTAACGGGACGCGCACCATCTTCGGAGTGGTTGGTTGCGTTTCTGCTCGAAGCGGCAGCCAACACTCCCAGATGGTAGACTGGGCTGGCGTGCTGTTTGTTGATGGCCAAGGAAAACGAGCATCCATTGATTCTTGGGATCGTCCCCTATAGCTACGCGCAGTCTGCCTAGGCGCGCCCAAGGACGCAACCCTTCTTCCGTTCCAGCGCGCCGGGATACCGACGACTGTCGACCGTGAACTTCGCTCCCGGTGGTTGTGACCACGGATTATCGTTGTGGAATCGCACTTGAAGGAGGTGGGGTGCGGGCTATTGCTCGCAAGCCTGAGGGTACCCCGGGTCCGAATCTGGGTGGACTGTTCAAGAATTGTGGATACCCCTAAATCCGTACATGCATTCGCACCCGACACTAGGCTAGTAGAGGATGTTTGACATTGGTCAGCGAAGTTGAAGCTGAAGGAGGAGGGATTGGGCGGAATCTTGAGTCCGACGCGGTAGGCTTCATCCAACGGTCGCGGTCTGTCACCCTTCCATCAACCCCGTCGAGTTCTTCTCCTTCCGTTTATCCCCCAAGACGAAGTGCTTCAGGCGGTGGTTTATTTATAGCCGATGATATACGCTTGAGAGTGCTTGTAAGTGGAGATAGGCCTGCTTGCTCATTCGCGGCAAAGGCGGCCACCGTTTCGCTGCTCTCGGCAAGGGGTGCGACAGAGAGCCTACGCTTGTGGTCCACCGTAACAATCCGTTGCTCGCGCGCGTTCCCAATGCGACCGGACCACTGGGATTGACATTTGCATGTCATAGTAGTCGTCGGCCACGCCCGGAGTGCGGATTGCGGTCATCCCTACCAGGAAGCTACGGTCGTTCAGTCTGGCGAAGATGGGGTCTCCCGAGACAACCGGTCTGGAAGGCTTTTGAATGGTAATGACAGAAATGTGAGGAGAGTTGTGAGGGACCGAGGCGGTGGGTACACTTCTATATGTAATGATGGACGGAGTGGTCTTGAGGACTGGGGTGAACTAGATGGAGACAGTCTGGATTGAAATTAGTATTACGAGCAAGTGCAAGCGGGTGAGAACGAGGAGAAGGACGAGAGCAGTCACCTCTTAGCGCAGAAGACTTAGGAAACAAATCTTAGTGATGGGTAGGTTGCGTGCGTCGGGCCTGGAGTGCACTGGGCATTTGATGCAGAGCGAAAGAGACATCGAACGGGCAGCGCACCGCGAGGTCGACTTTGGGGTGCTCGGGAAGAAACAAGCTCGCTGTAGGATCCACAACTCACGGACGAAAGAATGCAGGTTTCCAGCTTCCAGTGTTGATCGTGGAGAGCATGGGCGAGACAAATCCGCTTGAAAAATCACGTCACTCACGAACATCGCGTTCCTGACACGGCACACGCCTCCGAACAAGTGCCACCACCAACTCCTGGTATGGCCTCCTCAGGACCCGTCCCTTGGAGGTTGTTGAAAAGTAGGTTTGACCTCAGGCGACAATATTATGTAATGTACCGATTAGTTGATCTTTCCTATTAGAAAATAGGACTGGAAGGAATTGGCTGACTCGACTGGGAAACCTAATATTTCCGGTTCGAAGAGCCCTATATACAACATATATATTCGAATTCAGATGGTAGCGAGAGATTTGCTTGATAACCGACCCCCAAGGAACAGCTCGTAAGATGCGGGTCGCTAGAGCTCCCGGCCTCGTGTTAGGACCATTGCCGGCGGAGAATGGACAGGCGCGATGTTAAAGCCAAACAAAATCAATTCAATAGGTTTGGCAGTTTCTCCGCTTCGAACCAACACCCTTACAGCCACATAATCGATTTATTCAATAAGATGCTTTCATCTGCGCCATTTACTATGGACAATATATTCGAGCTGAGATCCAAAACCCTCCAGTCCAGTGGTACAACTGCCCAGCGTTTACAAGGTAATTTGGGCCGCAAAACGGACACCATTCACAATTCAATTTGGTACATCACACGCTCAGAATTTCGTTATCCTGAAGTCAATAAGGCACCCTCTCCCGCTTCGGGTATTTCGGCGGAATCCGTAGTTTCTTGTTGGAGCGTCTTTCGAACATCTGCAGCGTTTCTCAAGGCGTAGGATACGCCCTCAGAGTCTCCGATTTCCCCCAAAACTTCCGAGGCCTCCTTACAGAGGGATATAGCGCCGCTGGAATGACCCCGGCATTTGATTGGCCGTTGCAAGACTCATTAGAGCTTCAGCTCTCCAGTATTTATCGCCGATGTCTGCGAAAAGCTGTGCGGCCTCTGAGTGAAGTTTGATGGCTTCGTCGTAGTCGCGTAGCGCCTGATGCACTTGGGCAAGACCCGTCGACAAGAAAGCATTCCGCGGTAGAATTCAGACCTGACTGCAACGTTAATTAGGAGAACGCGTATGTTCAATTTCTTGTGTTTGTGCTTGAGAACGTGGGGAAGACAAATTGGGAAAAGAGTGAAAATCCCGTCGCTGACAAACAGCGCGTTCCTGACGCGACACACTTTTCCGAACGGGCGCCCCACTGAACTGGCGGTCCTCACCTGTCCCCTCATTCGAGGATCCTTGAACTCTCCGCCAATTAGCTTCTCCTTGCTTTCTACCAGCCAACCACAGACTATACTCGACAACACCCCGAATCATGAAAGAAAGAAAGGGCGGTTAGGGGTCCTGCATCTGATTCGATCGTTTGTGCCTATGCATTTCCAGCGGGTTCACGGAGCCCGACTAGGCGATGGTTTTATGCTATAAAACGCAGTATCATCCTGTCTATCGGCGAAGTTGCGGACATCTATTCTGCTACAATTGCCACATCCACGCCAACGCCATCGGCAACGGATATCAACAGTAGTTGAAATTAGTACGTCAAGCATTCAACGTTACATTAACCCAAAGTTACTAAGGGATCCTCTTAGACTTCGAGTGTCTGGGCGGGGTTCGCAGTGGCTTCTTCGAGTGTCTTGCGAATAGTGGCGGCGATTTCGAGCATTTCGGCTGCTCGTCTTGAATTTCCAGTTTCCTCCAGAACTTCAGAGGCCTCTATATAGAAGGATACGGCTTCGCTGGGCTGACTCCGCATCTTACTGGTTAACGCAAGGGAAATTAGAGTTTCAGCTCTCCAATAGTTATCGCCCACGGAGGTGAAAATCTGTCTGGCCTCTGAGAGAAGGTTGGTGGCCTCTTCGTATTCGTGGAAGATCCGGTGCACTTCTGCAAGGCCCCATAGAGCCGTCCCTCTCCCTTTTCTGTGCCCAATGTCGGTAAAGACCTGAAGGGATTCTGCATAGAGCCTCCTGGCCTCACTATACTGGGCCCGGGACCAATACACCTCGGCAAGACTGAATAGGGTTAGGGCTCTCTCTTGGTGATCACCGACGTCCGTATAAATCTGCGATGCCTCCGAGTAGAGGTTTATGGCCTCGCTGTATTCGCCTCGATCGCGGTGCACCTCAGCGAGACCCCACATTCCGAGCGCGCTCTCCCTCCGATCACCGACGTCGGTGTAAATCTGCAGAGCTTCCGAATAAAGCTCGATGGCCTCGCTGTACTCGTGCTGCAATCGATGGATGTCCGCGAGACCCCATAGGATAGCGGCTCTCTGGCGATTGTTACCGGTCTTGGTATAGATGTACAGGCATTCTGAGTACAGCTTACGGGCCTCGCCGTACTCATGTTGTCGTCGGCGCGTCGAGGCGAGGCCAAGCATGGCGCTGGCTCTCGCGTCCTCGTGGCCGGAGTCTGTAAGGATCTGCAGGGCTTCCGAGTAAAATTTGGCAGCTTCGGTGTACTCGTCCCGAAACCGGTGCACCTCGGCGAGATTGCGCAAAGTCGTGCCCCGCCCCTCGTTATTGTTGTGGATTGTGTAGATATCCAATGCCTCGGTGAAGCTGCTTAATGCGCTCGTATAATCGGATTGCCGTCTGTACATAAGCCCGACTTGGTTCAGCAACCGAGCATGACGAAGTTGTGAAGCTTCTTGCTCCATGCTCTGCGGCAGTGCTGGGGCGATCATCGGCTGGGAAAATTCACAGGAGATCAATCATTCTGAAAACACAAGATCACGGAGGAAATCACTCACCATCCAAGATATCAACTTCCGGCATTCTTCTGCCGTCGGTCGTTTTTCGGGGTCAATGCTCCAGCACCGGACCATTAGGGAGCAAAGCGCTCGAATCAACGACATACGAGCATCCTCAGTCACAGAGGGGAGGTGCCCCTGAATGACGCGGTTAATAACGATAGCATCCTTCTTGATATCGTGGAACGGAATCGTGTTCGTCATGACCTTTTTACTGGATGTTCAGTCTACACGACGAGCGAGACTTGTACGGGTCCGTACCTCGTAAGCTATCCAGCCTAACGCCCATATATCACTCCGAAGACATGGTTTATCGTCCTGAAGAAGCTCTGGAGCAGCCCAGCGAAGGGTATAGCTGCTGCCTGTGAGGGTTAATGTGCTGGCGGTAGAACTGAAAAATGCTTCAAGTGTGATGAGTTGTCCGCTGGTGGTGGGCTCGGTTGCCGGTCGCGATTTATCTTCCTTTGCCTTCGGCTGCTTTCCAACGTGGTCATCTCTCAGATGGCGAGCGGACCCGAAGTCGATAATTAAGGCATGATATCCAGAGTTAACTAGTATGTTGAGCTGTAAAGACTCCGGCTTAGCCACAACAACAGCTGTTTCCGACGGGTTGGGTAATGACAACGTACTGATTTGAGGTCGCCATGATAAACCGGCGGCTTCTGGGCATGTAGATACTCCAGGCCCAATGTTACGTCATTAATCTGAAACGATAATTATTATTATAAATGGATGCAGAATGCAATCGTTTGGTCTTACCAATGAGATTCGCTCCGGAACCTCCCAGTCTCTTGAGGCTAGAAAGTCCCTCAAATTCCCGTGTTCTTCCCATGGGAAAATTAACCACACTTTTTCCGTGGCGATGTCCTCGACGAATCCTTCGAGTTTGACGATATTTGGATGAGAAAGCTCCACTAAAAATTCTGATTCCCTCAGCGCCAACTGCCAGATGTCAGCGTTTCGACCGAGCTGCGACAAGACAAAATGTTCGCACCCCTAGAACACGTTCGACGTCCGCTTCGCTCTCGATCTTGAGCTTTTTCACGGCAACAATCTACAGGAGCCAACGAACAGGTTAGTGGTTTACGCTTCCCGATCCAATAAGCCGACTCATCTCCCCTTCGACTTCAAAGCTCGGCGACCTGAATTCCGCTCCTCCTCTGTTTGGGTATTCTCGACGTCCGCTACGTGACTCCTCTCCTCCTTATCCTTGCCTTGCTGGTCGCCTCCATGCTCCGGGGCATCGTTTTGGAGCTGAAGATTGGGATTACTTGTGCCTGGGTCCTGGTCCGCGGCTTGTCGACGTCCGGGGGAGGTTGGTTCATCGGTGATCGTTGAGGTTGAAGGTTGAGGATGAGACTTCCCCTCCTCATTGTTGATAGATTCCTCCATCCCTGCTTCTTTTGTCTCGTCCTTGTCGCCATCCCCTTTGCGACAGTTCCTCCCTTCATCACTGCCTTGGTGGTCATCACTATGTGCTCGGGTATCCAGTTGGGACTGGCCACTGCGATCGCCGGTGTCCTGGTTGCCGCGTGAGGAGTGTTCGAAAGCCGCGGACTCATCGCCGACTTTTGTTATGAGAGTTGGGAGATGAGACTGCTCGTCATGTGGATCGGATGCTTTTCTTCTATCCTCGACGGCGGCGTCTTTTTCGCCGTCCGCCGCGCAGCTAACGTCTTCTTCAGCTCCGCCTCGCTGGCCATCCTTGCCCTCTTCGGAGTCGCTTTGAGATTCGAGATTGGGAGGGTTGGAATTGGCGTGCTCGGGTGTAGTCTCTTCGAACCCCTTCCCAACTCTTGCACTGCTGGATGCCGAAGCCAAAAACGCTTGTGAAACGGTCGCAAACCCTCCACGAAACTCGCGGGTGCCTGTAGGAAATTCGATCAATGAAGGATCGATTCGCCATCGAGCAAGTTTTTCGAGCTTGTTTTGCTAGTTTAGGGGAGGGGAAGTTCGATGAGTCACGAACGTATTATTTGAGATAGGAGCAGAACGAACTAATTTGGAGCTGTGCATGAACACACTTGTGGAATCTCTTTGGCCCGAGCTTGACACTTGGGAAGGAGGTGTAATCTCTTGTTTGTTTTCTTGCGTCATCGTCGTGAAATGGCGTTGCGAAACTAAGTGAAAGGGGGTATCCGGAATGAGATTCACAGGCCGGAAGTCAAATTTAACGTTCTATGGGAATTTGATAGCTGGTTAATATAAGAGGGCAATGGAAACCTGCGCAATATCTCGTCGGGGTGGAGGTTGAATGTGTGTATCCCGCGATCAGCCGCCGCTCCGCGGCGCTTGCTAACCTTCCCGAGCAACCTGGTAAGACCCTTCATACTCGAAATCACCAACCACATACGCACATTAAACATGGAAGACTAGTCAGTACGTGCGAACGGTAACGCGATGTGGGGGCTCTAACCCTGTGTGGTATGGTCTCTCGTGAGAGGAACAAGGGTGCAGAGTGATCTCTGGCGGCGGTAGAACCCTCATCATATTATTACTCGCCCCTTGCTGAAGAGTACATCTACTTTAGAACTGATATTCTACTGCGCTTCGCTACGAGACTACTCTCAACTTCCATCCTCTGCGAAGGGAACGCGGTGTGGCCAGCGTTGCTCGCAAAGTATTCCGGGTCTAGATGGGACGCTTATCAATCAAGGGTACCCCCAATCCATACGTGGACTCGCTCCCGATAACGGACCATTAGTGAATACCTGATATTGATCGCAGGAGATGAAGATGGCGGATGAAAAGCTTGTCCGGATGCTCGACCGTTGTTGGAATTGGCCAAATCGACCCCACCGAGTTCTTCTGGTTCAGTTTTCCCCTGCGAGGATGCATTCAATGCACGGTCTACGCTGAACAGTATTTAGAAAGGGGGACTAGGCACTTGCCTATGCGTGGCAGAGACGACTCGGTTGGCTTCTCCGGCTTAGGCGAGAGAGCCTCGCATAGAGGCATGAGCATAACACCGCCCCTTCGCCTACTATAAAACTGGTGTTTGGCTCAGGCTCTCAACTGGGCGAGACTGTTATGGGTTGCAGGCGACGTCGGCAAAGTCGGATTGGAATAATAAGCACGCCGCGCCCGGAAGCGGCCTAGGATCGCATAGCTTGGGTCAAGCGTTTGAACTATTCAGACCTCGGTTGACATGGTTGGCGGCGAAGGTGGCTCGTTTAGGCTAAAGTGTTGACTTCAGAACCAACAGGGTGGGCCGCGTTGGGGACGATTGGAGCTACGACCTGGGCTGGCAATGACGCTGACGTGTTCCAACACGACTTGGGTTGTAGGACTTTGGATGGAAGCGGTAAGAGAATAGCAAGGGGGGCGGTGTGTGGTCGAGGGGGTCGAGACCCTTCTATATGTGCTGACGGGTGACAAGGAGTGGGTCTTGAGGCCGTCGGCTGCGGTGGCTAGAGACGGTCCAAATTGAAATTGGTCGTACGTTGGGTGCAACAGTGAGAGTAAAGAAACAGGCGAAGCGGTATTTCAGAGAGGCAGATCCTGGACAGGAGCTGTGGCTATTAGCGGGGTCTTTGCGTCCACGGCTGACCTGGGGAGAAGGGGTGGTCGAGTCGAAGGGACATGTGCAGAGAGAGAATGCACGGACAGCGAGCGGCCAATCAAGCTTGGCGTTCCAGGTAAAAGAACCACCAGGTAGGGAATCAACTTACTAGTAGCGGAACGTGTATGCATATATGTTCAAATTTTGGTGTTTGTGTTTGAAAGAATTGCTGTGCACGATACCCAATGCGTTCCTGACGCGTCGCACGTGAATCAACGGATTATGTAAGGTCTTTGATGGTGGAGGAGATAGATCCTTGGTGTAGATGTGGGGCGAAGTTCGTTACTGATGTAGCTATGGGTTGGACGGTCCTTTGATAATGGTGGCCGCTTTGAAAAAACGAACCCGCGAGGCAACTTACCGAGGCGAACCGAACTTCGACGCAGCCCCGCCCCTCTAAGTCGCCATGTGACATCAGCGGCTTGCAAGGGAACGCACGTAGCACTTGACCTAACCTGCGCCCTCCTTTGAGCTTGTCCAGCAAGCTATACGAAATTTGAACAGCATGCTGTCGCCACCGAACGGTCGTCCTCATGAGCCCCAGCTTCCTCGATGAGGATCAATTCTAACGGTACGGTTACTCGGCAATCGCCCACCATTCAGTTAGGTTTCAATTACTTTTTCGATCTGTACTAATATTGTATTCAACAACACCCGAATCATGAAACAAAAGTGTGGGCGGATAGCTAGGCAATCAGCCGACAGCTCTGGATCTGATTTGGTTACGCCACGGCTTTGCATAGTCGGTTCCCGAAATCAGAATACGCATTCGGATGTACTACGAAAAAGGTAGGAGCATCGTGGAATGTCGTTGGACACACCTTTCGAGTCGAGCGTTGGGTCCACGGGTCGATTGTGTCGCTCTCGAGTGGTTCTTCTTGGGGGGGCCCAGGGGGGGTCCCTGGTCGCCATACACGTGGACATCATTGAGAATTCACATTAATACATCAGAGAACCTATAGAACTACTTTATTCCGAAGTCAACGAGGGATCTTCTCCAACGTTGGCTGTCTCGCCAAAGTCTGCGATGGCTTCTTGAAGCGTCTTGCGAATCTCAGCAGCACTCTTCAATGCATCAGACGCGCCGTCAGAGTCTCCCATTTGCTCCAGAACCTCCGAAGCTTCTGTAAAGAGAGTTATCGCTTGACCTGGATGACCCTGCATTTGATTGGTTATTGCAAGGCCCGTCAGAGCTTGGGCCCTCCAGTAGTTATCCCCGATGTCGGCAAAAATCTGCGTGGCCTCTGAGCAGAGCTTGATGGCTTCATTGCACTCGTTCAAGGCCCGATGCATTTCTGCGAGACCCCATAAGGCGACTCCTCTGCCTTGTCTGTCTTGGATGTCATCGTACACCTGTAGAGACTCCGAATAGAGCTTGCTGGCCTCGCTGTACTCGCCTCGCAGCCGATGCACCTCGGCGAGACACCATAAGGTGAGGGCTCTTTCCTTGTGATCACCGACCTCAGTATAGATTTGCAGAGCTTCCGAGTAGAGGCTAATAGCTTCATGATATTCATGTCGACTCCGGTGCACTGTGGCGAGACCTGCAAGGGTTGCGGCTCTCTCCCTCTGATCACCGACTTCGGTGAAAATATCCCGAGCTTCCGAGTAAAGATTGATAGCCTCGTTATATTCACCCTGATTCCGGTACACGCCCGCGAGGCCAGAGAGTGTGGTGGCTCTGTCACGTTTTGTGCCGGTTTGGGTATCAATCTGCAGGCATTCCGAGTAGAACCTGACGGCCTCCTTGTAATCATTGCGATGGAAATGCGTCTGAGCAAGTCCGAATATAACATGGGCTCGCTCGCTATCGTCGCCTAACTCGGTAACGATCTCCAGGGCTTCCGAGTATAAGGTGACAGCCTCGGTGTACTCATTCCGGAATCTTTGGACGTCAGCGAGACGACGCAACGTCTCGCCCCTCCCCTGTTTGTTCTTATGGATCGTGTAGATCTCCAATGCCGCGGTCAGGCTGCTTATTGCGCTGGTATAATCCCCTTGCCGTCTGTACATTTGTCCGAGTTTGCTCAGGAGTTGAGCGTGACGAAGTTGTGAAGTCTCTTCATCCAAGTGTTGAGTCGGTGCCGGGACGATCATTGGCTGGGACAAATGCATAGGGATCAATTGCCTAAAGCACAGAAGACCTCCGAAGAGCATCACTTACCATCCAATATATCGACTTCCGACATTCCTCTGCCGTCGGTCGTTTGTCAGGATTGATGCTCCAACACTGCACCATTAGGGAGCAGAGAGCTCGAATCAATGACATGCGCGCATCCTCAGTGACAGAAGGCAGGCGCCCCTGAATGACATGTTTGATAATCAGGGCATCTTGTTTGATATCGTGAAACGGAATTGTGTTTGTCATAACCTGTTTCGGCGCGGGTTCAGTCCCATCGACAAGAGATCCTTGTGCCTGGACCTACCTCATACGCTATCCAGCCCAACGCCCATATGTCACTCCGCAGACAGGGCCCATCGTCTTGCAGAAGCTCTGGAGCAGCCCAGCGAAGGGTGTAGCTGCTACCTGTTAAGGTTAGGGTGCTTGCGGTAGCACTAAATAATGCTTCAAGGGTTATGTGTGGTTCGCCGGTGGGAGGATGAGTTGCAGGTGCTCGTTCAGGTTGAATCTCCTTCGGCCGCCTGCCGACTGGGTCGGTTCCCAAACGGCGAGCGGACCCAAAGTCCGTAATTAAAGCGTAACATTCTGAGTTAACCAATATGTTGAGCTGAATGAACGCGTAGTTAGCTACCAGAATGGGAAGATCACTCTATGGAGGGATAGCACCGACCGACTTGAGGTCGCCATGGTAGATTGGCGGTTCCTGGTCGTGGAGGTAGTCCAGGCCTAGTGTGACATCATGAATCTGTGAAATACTATTTAGGATCAAACCATAAAAGAGTACTTTGATCGTACCAGCGAAATTCGTTCTGGAATTTCCCACTCTCCCGATGCCAAGAAGTCCCTCAAATTTCCATGTTCTTCCCAGGGAAAAACTAACCACACTTTCGGTGTGGATACGTCCTCGACGAATCCTTCGATTCTGACGATATTCGGGTGATAAAGCTCCACTAAAAATTCCAATTCCCTCAGTGCCAACTACCAGAAGTCAGCGTTTCGTTCGAGCGTTGACTACATGGGGTAGTCTCACCCCGAGTGCACGTTCGAAGTCCATCTCTCCCTCTATTTTCAGTTTTTTTACCGCAATGAGCTGCCGGAATCGACAAACAGGTCAGTTGTTTACGCTTCCGGCCAACAATTCGACTCATCTCCGACCTTTTTTTGAGAGGTTTGACGATTGGAATCTTCTTCCTCCTTCGTTTGATCGTTCTTGGCGTTCGCGACGTGACTGGTTGCCTCCTCAACCTTGACTTGCTCGCCTTCAGGTCGCTGGGTACCGCTCTGGGACTGTGCATCGAGGTTGCTGGAGTAGCCTGGGTCCTCGTCTACGGCATGCTCGGAAGAGACTGATTCACCTCCAATCGTTGTGATTGAATATTGAGGAAGAGTCCCCTGTTCCCGATGGTCATTAGATTCTTCCCTTCCCTTCTGATTTGTCTTCTCATTGTCACCGTCCACTAGGCGACTGTCCGTCCCTTCATCCTTGTCCGTATGGTTATCTCCGTGCTCTCCGGTCTCTCTTTGGGACAGGGCATCAAGATCTCCGGAGCTCGGATTGCCAGCGTCAGGATCCGGACGTTCGTCCGCAGTATGTTCGGACTCGTCTCCAACTTCGTTGTCGTTGGGGAAGAGAGTCAAAAACGCTCGTGAAACCGTCGCAAACCCTCCACGAAACTCGGGAGTGTCCTCATGGAATTCGATCAATGAAGGATCCCTTCGCCACCGTGCAAGCTTTGCGAGCTTGTTCCGCTAGCATGAAAGGCGTTCCGGTGAGTCAGTAAAACTATCAGCATGCGAGATACGGTCGGAACGCACTAATTTGGAGTTGAGCAGGAACGCACTAGGAGAATCTCCTAGGCCTGAGTCAGACACCTTGGGGGGATCAGCAGCGTGGTTGCCGTCTGTATTTGCTTGCATCTGAATTAGTGGAGTTCTGCTGCACTGTTCAATGAATGCGTAGAGATATCGGCCGGAAATAGCGCTCGTTGGAGATTCAGTAGCGGGCGAATATAAGAGGCTCCTCGAGGTTAAGGATAGGGGTGTCTTTTACTGTGGGATTTTGTCTCAAGTCAAGAGTAGGCAAGTCGAGGTTCTATCGCACATGCCAAACATATCCAATAAGACGTTGCGCACTTGATATTACTAACCATGCCTGTTACTCATAGACTGGTATACATCACCCAGCCTAGAGCTTAGTCGATCGCTTCGGTGGAAAGCGGGGTCACTTGCCTCTGGTGGCCGTCGATCTCCGTTAGTTGAGTTGATATAAACAAGTTACTCCTGGCCAAAATCCATCTTTGCAAACAGCTAAGTACGTAACTTCTCGTAAATATCATTTGAAACCGACAGATTCTTCTTGAAACGTCGAGCCAGCAAGAGGTTTCTTCCTAAACTTAGATTCTATCCACACCCACTACTCCGTCATCTGAAAGAAATAGTCCCAGATTAAATCGTATATAAGAAAAAAAAAATTAAAAGAAATTCGACACTCGACATCATCAAGTACAACGGCTAAGGATAGAATATGAGAGAATAGCACCAGATTCCAGTTGCGAATCGCAGATACGGAGTGAGCACAGGACAAAACGAGGGATGGAGCTACATGATTGTAGAAGCAAGGAGCCTGAATGAAGATAAGGAGAAGGGAAAAGAAACCGTTCTGCGATTGGAAAGTCTGCAGTGGTGGACACAGAAATAGGGGTAGTTAAGGTAGGATGGGCAGGGAAACTGGGGAGGAGCTCTTCAGTCTGACCGCTTTCGTCATCCCATCGCCAACCTGAACACAGAGATTAGACTCTTGATATCCCTCGCATGTCGCCAAGTCGATTCGCTTGCGCGGGAGAGTCGTCAACCTCGGCGAGAGAACATCTCCACGGGAGATTCCACTATATCTCCTTCCATAACCGTCCCGGCGTTGTGTATAACGGGAGGGCCTGGCTTCGAACGGTTCCGCAGTCCCGCATTGGAAGCAGTAACTTCCGTACGAGCGATGTTCGCATCCAAAGTCGCCTTCGACTCGGCCCCACGTCGACTAAGACCTGCTCTTTGCTTATGGGCGATTCTCCGTTAGGGTCCTGAACTGATTGTCTTAACCAATCGTGGGCCAGCTTCTTTGCACCGACGGGATGCTTGACTGCCTTGCCGCTGTTGCGCAGTCGGAGCTGGTAGTCCCGCAGCTGCGGCACTTTCGACGGGCACAATGTTCAGCGCGGCGGAACAGGCCAGAGGCGTCTTGGGCTATCCACCGGGTACAACCGCCGCGGCCGACGTGATGATTTCCATCCCGAAGCATTAGGCCTCTCATAGGGAAGTGGTCGGAATAGGCGCTCGCGAAAGGGTGTGGGGATTTTGCAACGCGAAAGCCCTCCAGATCCGAATGGGACGTTTAAAAATCGTGCATCTGTCCATCCTGCACCGCGATCGCCCCCAATACGGGATCACTTGGTTCACGCGGTTTATTGATCGGAGAAGGTGAAGGAGGTGGAGGAGAAGCTGGTCGGGCTCTTTGAGACTTTGTTGCGCAATGACCCAACCCGCCCAATACGGTTCTTCTGCTTCGGTTCTACCCCGCAATGAAAGCACGAAATTAGTGCACGTTTGAACCAAGGGACCACGTTTGAGAGCACTGGCAAACGGAGGTGGCACGGCTTCCTTATGAGCGGCAGGGGCAGCCCGCTTGACCTTTCTCGAGCAAGACGAAGGAGCCTTGATGAAGGAGCAGTGTGGAGCGCCATGTGTATGAGCTCGCCCCCTCCCCTGCCATGAGCCTGATATACATGCCAAGCGTTGAAGCCCTTCGGAACTATTCCGACAAGACTGGTGATCAAGACAGATCCTTTAGGCTCAGGTGCTTGAATTGGGAACTGACGGGGTGCGTTGAGGCAGGTTGAGGCTTCTTGGACATGTGTTCGGTGATGAGATGGTCCGAAGCGACTTGGATTGGAAGGCGTTTCGATATTCGGGGTCCTCTTTGACTGGGGCTGTAGATGTTATTTGATATGTATGAATGGATGGCGACGGGTCCTTTGGGGGTTCGGGTGGACTGACCGCACTGTGCAGTGAGACGGTCGGCACTGAAATTCTTGACCTGCTTGAGTGCAAATCAATCAGAATGCTTAAATGGTCAGGTGAAGGGAGGGCGGCAGACGCGGGAAAGAAACTGTGGCCATTTGTGGGGCATGTGCGCCCACAATCTAGTCTGGGGGACGGTGCACCGGACGCTCAAGGAGGGGAAAGACAGAAAGGGCATGGACAAACCGTCGATCAAACATTGGCGTTCCTGGCAGGACACGTGCACGTGACTCAACGAGGACGAAGAGGAGAGCTTGGACGGCTAGATCCAAGTTAAGTTAGAGTAGACGTGAAGCGAGGTTCATTCGGTGGTCTATTTATGGGGCTGAAGGCCGGGTTCTTTGGTGGGGTGGAGCTCACCACCGAGAAACGAGATCTAGAACAGCCTTTCGTCCACAACCCAACTACCTAGTGTCAATCGGGATTGCCCTATTAAATTTCCATGTGACACCAGCCTCCGTGTGCAGGGTGTGGTTTGAGGAACATAAGCTATCACGTTACGGAACTCCTATGAGTTTGTTCTGCTCGCTGCCCAGAAAATAAACATCCCCACTGAATGAGTGTGTTGTCACCTGCCCCTGTTCGACGATTATTAAGTCTATTGCCATGGTTCCTCCGCACTCCCTGGAAATTGGTTTGAATTTCTCTATGTTGGTATCACAACCGCCAGCAGGAGGGTGATATGTTTCGAAGCGCTCGCGGCTCGAAGGATGCTAGCATAGGGCCAAATCTCCTCAGACGCTTTGCAAACCTCGAACTGGTTGTCCGTGGACGGAACACTAACACCATATATGTGGACACCATTAAACATACCTCCTAGTACGTGTACATCAGAGAACGCGTCCCCTCAATTTTCTGTGTCCGTGCTTGAGAGCATGGCCACGGGACCGGGGAAAACAACATGGGAAATCACGTCGCTAATAAACAACGCGTTCCTGACGTGGCACACTTTCCCGAACGGGCGCCCCACTGAACTGGTGATCCTTACCTGTCCCCTTGTTCGAGGATCGTGGACCTCTCCGTCAATTAGCTTCTGATTGCTTTCCACCGCCGAACCACAGACTATACTCGTCAACACCCCGAATGATGGGAGAAAGAAATGGCGGTCCTGCATCTGATTCGGTTGCGCCTATGCGTGTCCATGAGGCCCGACTAGGCGATGGTTTTATGCTAGAAAACGCAGTATCACCCTGTCTATCAGCGAATTTGCGGACAGCTATTCTGCTACAATTGCCACACCGCTCTCGCACGCCAACGCCATCGCCAACGGACAATAGTTGAAATTAGTACATCAAGCATTCAACGTGACATTAACCCAAAGTTACTAAGGGATCATCTTTGACTTGGAGTGTCTGGGTGGGGTCCGCAGTGACTTCTTCGAGTGTCTTGCGAATATCGGCGGCTCTCTGGAGCATTTCGGCTGCTCGTCTTGAATTTCCCATTTCCCCCAGGACTTCAGAGGCCTCTATATAGAAGGATACGGCTTCGCTGGGCTGACTCCGCATCTGACTGGTTAACGCAAGGGAAATTAGAGTTTCAGCTCTCCAATAGTTATTGTGTACACTGGTGAAAATCTGTCTGGCCTCTGAGAGAAGGTTGGTGGCCTCGTCGTATTCGTGCAAGCTTCGGTGCACTTGTGCAAGGCCCCATAGAGCCGTCCCTTTCCCTTGTCTCAGCCCAATGTCGGTATAGACCTGAAGAGATTCTGCATAGAGCGCCCTGGCCTCACTGTACTGGGCCTGGGACCAATACGCTCCCGCAAGACTGAATAGGGTTAGGGCTCTCTCTTGGTGATCACCGACGTCAGTATAAATCTGCGATGCTTCCGAGTAGAGGTTTATGGCCTCGTTGTATTCGTGTCGATTCCGGTGCACCTCAGCGAGACCCCACATAGTGAGCGCTCTCTCCCTCCGATCACCGACGTCGGTATAAATCTGCAGAGCTTCTGAATAAAGCTCAATGGCCTCGCTGTACTCTTGCTGCCACCGATGTATATCCGCGAGACCCCACAGGACAGCGGCTCTCTCCCGATTGTTACCGGTCTGAGTATGAATCTGCAGGCATTCAGAGTAGAGCTTACGAGCCTTGCCGTACTCATATTGTCGTTGGTGCGTCGAGGCGAGGCCAAACAGGGCGGTGGCTCTCGCGTTCTCGTGGCTGGAGTCGGTAAGGATCTGCAGGGCTTCTGAGTAAAATTTGACAGCTTCGGTGTACTCCTCTCGAAACCGGTGCACATCGCCGAGATGACGCAAAGTCGTGCCCCGCCCCTCGTTATTGTTGAGTACCGTGTAGATGTCCAATGCCTCGGCGAAGCTGCTTAATGCGCTCGTATAATCGGATTGCCGTCGGTACATATTTCCGACTTGGTTCAGCAACCGAGCATGACGAAGTTGTGAAGCCTCTTCCTCCATGCTTTGCGGCAGTGCCGGGGCGATCATCGGCTAGGAAAATACATAGGAGATCAATCACCCTGAAAGCACGAAATCCCAGAAGAAAGTCACTCACCATCCAAGATATCAACTTCCGGCATTCTTCTGCCGTCGGTCGTTTGTTGGGGTCAATGCTCCAGCACCGTACCATCAGGGAGCAAAGCGCTCGAATCAACGACATACGAGCATCCTCAGTCACAGAGGGTAGGTGTCCCTGAATGACGCGATTAATGACGATAGCATCCTTTTTGATATCGTGGAACGGAATCGTGTTCGTCATGACCTTTTTACTGAATTTTCAGTCTACATGACGAGCGAGACTTGTACGGGTCCGTACCTCGTAAGCTATCCAGCCTAACGCCCATATATCACTCCGAAGACATGGTTTATCGTCCTGAAGAAGCTCTGGAGCAGCCCAGCGAAGGGTATAGCTGCTGCCTGTGAGGGTTAATGTGCTGGCGGTAGAACTGAAAAATGCTTCAAGTGTGATGAGTTGTCCGCTGGTGGTGGGCTCGGTTGCCGGTCGCGATTTATCTTCCTTTGCCTTCGGCTGCTTTCCAACGTGGTCATCTCTCAGATGGCGAGCGGACCCGAAGTCGATAATTAAGGCATGATATCCAGAGTTAACTAGTATGTTGAGCTGTAAAGACTCCGGCTTAGCCACAACAACAGCTGTTTCCGACGGGTTGGGTAATGACAACGTACTGATTTGAGGTCGCCATGATAAACCGGCGGCTTCTGGGCATGTAGATACTCCAGGCCCAATGTTACGTCATTAATCTGAAACGATAATTATTATTATAAATGGATGCAGAATGCAATCGTTTGGTCTTACCAATGAGATTCGCTCCGGAACCTCCCAGTCTCTTGAGGCTAGAAAGTCCCTCAAATTCCCGTGTTCTTCCCATGGGAAAATTAACCACACTTTTTCCGTGGCGATGTCCTCGACGAATCCTTCGAGTTTGACGATATTTGGATGAGAAAGCTCCACTAAAAATTCTGATTCCCTCAGCGCCAACTGCCAGATGTCAGCGTTTCGACCGAGCTGCGACAAGACAAAATGTTCGCACCCCTAGAACACGTTCGACGTCCGCTTCGCTCTCGATCTTGAGCTTTTTCACGGCAACAATCTACAGGAGCCAACGAACAGGTTAGTGGTTTACGCTTCCCGATCCAATAAGCCGACTCATCTCCCCTTCGACTTCAAAGCCCGGCGACCTAAATTCCGCTCCTCCTCTGTTTGGGTATTCTCGACGTCCGCTACGTGACTCCTCTCCTCCTTATCCTTGCCTTGCTGGTCGCCTCCATGCTCCGGGGCATCGTTTTGGAGCTGAAGATTGGGATTACTTGTGCCTGGGTCCTGGTCCGCGGCTTGTCGACGTCCGGGGGAGGTTGGTTCATCGGTGATCGTTGAGATTGAAGGTTGAGGATGAGACTTCCCCTCCTCATTGTTGATAGATTCCTCCATCCCTGCTTCTCTTGTCTCGTCCTTGTCGCCATCCCCTTTGCGACAGTTCCTCCCTTCATCACTGCCTTGGTGGTCATCACTATGTGCTCGGGTATCCAGTTGGGACTGGCCACTGCGATCGCCGGTGTCCTGGTTGCCGCGTGAGGAGTGTTCGAAAGCCA
>WSTY01000103.1:18857-33771 GCA_019633465.1 Tulasnella sp. 417
TGTGCTCGGGTATCCAGTTGGGACTGGCCACTGCGATCGCCGGTGTCCTGGTTGCCGCGTGAGGAGTGTTCGAAAGCCACGGACTCATCGCCGACTTTTGTTATAGGAGTTGGGAGATGAGACAGCTCGTCATGAGGATGGGATGCTTTTCTTCTATCCTCTTCGGCGGCGTCTTTTTCGCCGTCCGCCGCGCCACTAACATCTTCTTCAGCTCCGCCTCGCTGGCCGTCTTTGCCCTCTTCGGCGTCGCTTTGATATTCGAAATTGGGAGGGTTGGAATTTGCGTCCCCGGGTGTAGTATCTTCGAACCCGTTCCCAGCTCTTGCACCGCTGGACTCGGATGCCGAAGCCAAAAACGCTTGTGAAACGGTCGCAAAGCCTCCATGAAACTCGCGGGTGCCCGTAGGAAATTCGATCAATGAAGGGTCGACTCGCCATCGAGCAAGTTTCTCGAGCTTGCTTTGCTATTTTAGGGAGGGGGAGCTCGATGAGTCACCAACGTATTATTTGAGATAGGAGCAGAACGAACTAATTTGGAGCTGTGCATGAGTACACTCGTGGAATCTCTTTGGCCCGAGCTCGACACTTGGGAAGGATCAGTAATCTCTTGTTTGTTTTCTTGCGTCATCGTTGTGAAATGGCGCTGCGACACCAAGTGAACGGGGGTATCAGGAATGAGATTCGCACAGGCCGGAAGTCAAAATTAACGTTCTATGGGAATTTGATAGCTGGTGAGTATAGAAGGGAAATGGAAACCTGCGCAATATCTCGTCGGGGTGGAGGTTGAATGTGTGTGTCCCGCGATCAGCCGCCGCTCCGTGGCGCTTGCGAACCAGCCCGAGCAACCCGGTAAGACCCTCCGTACCCGAAATCACCAACCACATACGCACATTGAACACGGAAGACTGGTCGGTACGTGCGAACGGTGTGGGGCTCTAATCCTGTGTGGTATGGTCTCTTGTGAGAGGAACGAGGGTCTAAAGTGATCTCTGGTGACGGTAGATCCCTCATAATAATATTACTCGCCCCTTGCTGAAGAGTACATCTACTTTAGCAGTGACATATAAATCAGGCACACACCCTTCTGCTGCGCTTCGCAACGAGACTACTCTCAACTTCCATCCTCGCTGCTCGCAAACGTATTCCGGGTCTCGATGGGACGTCTATCAATCATGGGTACTCCCAATCCGTACGTGGACTCGTTCCCAATTATGGACCATTAGTGGATACTTGATATTGATCGGAAGAGGTGAAGATGGCGGACGAGGACCTTGTCCGGATGTTCGACGGTTGCTGGGATTGGCCAAATCGACCCTAACGAGTTCTTCTGGTTCAGTTCTCCCCGCGAGGATGTATTCATTGGGCTCTTTATAATGAGCTGTCTACGCTGGAGGTACTTGGAACGGGAGGCTGGGCGCTTGCTTATGCGTGGCAGAGGCGGCTCTGTTGGCTTCTCCGGGGCCTCGGCGAGATCGCCTCGCATAGCGACATGAGCATAACCTCACCCCTTCGCCTGCTATAAAACCCGTGTTTAGTTCCAACTCCCAACCGGGCGAGACTGTTGTGGGTGTTGCAAGCGACGGGAAAGTCGTATCGGAATAATATGCACGCTGCTACCGGGAGCGGGCTAAAATGGCGTGGTCTGGGTCAAGCGTTTGAAGGTTTCGGACGTCGGTTGACAGGGTTGGTGGCGAAGGCGGCTCTTTTAGGCTATGGTGCTTGACTTTGGAACCGAGGATGGGGTGGGCCGCGTTCGGGACGATTGGAGGTACGATCTGGGGTGGTAAGGACGATGAGGTGTTCCAACACGACTTAGGTTGGGGGACTTTGGACGGAAGCGCTGGGAGAATAGCAAGCGTGGCAGTGAGTGGTCGGGGCGGTCGAGACCCTACTATGTGTGCTGATGGTTGACAAGGAGTGGGTCTTGAGGCTGTCGGGCGGGAGGCAGTCCACATCGAAATTGGTCGTGAGTTGGATGCAACAGTGAGAGAAAAGAAACAGGCGAAGCAATATTGCAGAGAAGCTGATCCTGGAAAGAAGCTGCGGCTATTAGTGGGGTCCTTGCGTCCACGCCTGACCTGGGGATAAGGGGGATTGTCGAAGGGACATATGCAGCGAGAATGGATGGACGACGAGCGGCCAAGCAAGCTTGGCGTTACAAGTAAAAGAACCGCAAGGTACGAAATAAACTTACTAGGAACGGAACGTGTATATACATGTTGAGATTTTGGTGTTTGTGCTGGAAAGAATTGGCTAGACAAAATCCAGTGGACGATAAACAAATGCGTTCCTGACCCGTCGCACGTGGATCACCAGATTAAGGTCTTTGACGGTGGAGGAGATAGAGCCGAGGCTGGCTTGGGGTAGAGACGCAGCGACGTCATAAACGCGTCTGTTCAATCTTCTGTGTTTGTGCTTGAGAGCATGGCGGAATGCAAAATGGGAATCACGCGCCACGGACAAAGCGTTCCTGACTCCGAATCGCCGTCGCAGCTGAACTGGCGACGCTCACCCGCCTCCTTGTCGAGAATCGTGGAACCTTCCGCCAATTGACTTCTCCTCACTTTCCGCTGTAGAACCACAGACTATACTCGGCACAGCCCTAATCGTGAATGAAAGGGTGACGACGGTCGGGGGACCTGAGGATACAGAGGTCCGCCTCTGATTTGTTCGAACCTAAGGGTTTCCACCGAAGCCCGATGATGCAATGGTCCTATCCTGTAAAATGTAATAGCCCCCCGATCAAGTCTGTCTATTAGCGAATTCGCGGTCGCGTATTCTCCGATTGCGACATCAATCTCGCACAATTCGACTCGCAAGGAAGTTAACATTGATGGGATGCCGTTCACTGCGCGCGGTGCATAGGCCAGAATGTCGTTAGACGCACCTTGGTAGTCAACGCATGGATCCTGAATCCATTAGATCAGTCTCGAGGCTCTGGAGATGGAGCGCCAACACCATCGCCGACGGACATCATCGAGAATTTAAAATAGTACATCATACATTCAACATTACATCACCCTGAAGCCAACAAGGAATTATCTTCGACTTCGGGTCTCTGGCCAAACTCCACGTTAGTTTCTTGGAGCTTCTTGCGAATATCTGCAGCATTCTCCGACGCATTCGATGCGCCTTGAGAATCTCCTATTTCCTTCAGAACCGTTGAAGCCTCCATATACAGAGATATCGCTTCGGTGGAGTGACCTAATATCCGATTGGTTTCTGCGAGACTCGTTAGAGCTTTGGCTCTCCAATGGCTATCGCCGATGTCGTTAAAAATCTGTGCGGTCTCCGAGTAGAGCTTGCTGGCTTCATCGTACTCGCCCAAGCTCAAATGCACTTCAGCGAGACCCCATAGGGCGCAGCCTCTGCCTTGCGTGTCTCCAATGTCGGTATAGCTCTCCAGGCACTCCGAATAGAGTTTGCTGGCTGCCTTGTGCTCTTGTTGGGACCGATGCGTCTCGGCGAGGATCCATGCGGTGCTGGCTATGTCCTTCCGATTGCCGACATCGGTATAAACTTGCAGGGCTTGGGAAAAGAACCGGGTGGCCCCAAGGTGGTCGTGTTGACATTGAGACACCGTGGCGAGACCGTATAGGGTGTGGGCTTTCTGCTGTAGATCACCAACTTCGGTATAAATCTGCAGAGCTTCTGAGTACAGGGTCGTGGCCTCAACATATCCACGTTGGACCTGATGCACCTCGGCGAGACTCGCTAGGGCTACGGCTTTTTCCCTCCGATCACCGATCTCGATGTAAATTTGTAGGACTTCTGAGTAGAGGCTGATGGCCTCGCTATACTCCTCATGAAGCCGGTGCACCCCAGCGAGACCCCAGAGGGCCGTGGCTATACCCCGTTTGCTACCAATATCGGTATAGATCTGCAAACATTCCGAATAGAGTTTCCTGGCCTCGTCGTACTCGCCCCGATGCCGATGTGTGTCAGCGAGACCCCAGATCGCGTTGGCCCTCTCTTTCTCATGGCCGAGTTTGGTCGTGATCTGGAGGGATTCCGAGTAGAACGCTAGAGCCTCGGTGTACTCGCCCCGGAATCGATGTGTATCGGCGAGATCGTACAAGGTGTCGGCTTGTCCCTTGCTATCGCCATGATTTGTGAAGATATCTAATGCCTTCGTGAAGCAGCTTAATGCGCTGACAGAATTGGATTGCCATCCATACATTTGTCCGAGTCGGTTCAGCAAGCGAGCCTGGCGAAGCTGTGAAGCCCCTTTGTCCATGCTCTGAGCTAGTGCTGGGACGATCATCGGCTGAGGCAAATGCATAGGAGATCAGTCGCACTGAAGGACAGAAAATCCTCGAGGAGCACCACTGACCATCCACGTTATTGACTTCCGACATTCCTCTGCCGTGGGTCGCTTCTCGGGATTGAAGCTCCAACATTGTACCATTAAGGAGCAAAGTGCTCGAATCAACGACATGCGGGCATCTTCAGTGATAGACGGCAGATGCCCCTGAATGACGTGTTTAACAATGATAGAATCCTTTTTGATATCATGAAATGGAATCGTGTTCGTCATGACCTATTTCAGCGCAGGTTTAGTCCCACGACGACAGGTTATTGGAGCCACCAGTACCTCATACGCTATCCAGCCCAACGCCCATATATCACTCCGAAGAGATGGCGTATCGTCCTGCAGAAGCTCTGGAGCAGCCCAGCGAAGGGTGTAGCCGCTCCCTGAAAGGGTTAGCGTGCTCGCTGTAGCACCGAAGAATGCTTCGAGCGTGATGGGGTCTTCGTCGATGATGTGAGGGGTGGCTTGCTCTGGTGTGCGTTCAGTTTCCTTCGGCTGCTTGCCAATGCGGTCATTTCCTAGGCGGCGAGCGGAGCCAAAGTCCGTGATTAAAGCTTGACACTCCGCGTTAACCAATATGTTGAGCTAAAAATCCGTGATTCAGCCACAATGACAGGCTGATTCCGCCTGTGTTGAAAGGTTCCAACACACCGATTTGAGATCGCCATGGTAGATAGGTGGCTCCCGGCCATGCAGATACTCGAGACCCAACGTGACATCATTAATCTAAAACGACAAGGCTCAGAAATAGGCCAAAATTCAATCGCTTGATCTTACCAGTGAGAGTCGCTCAGGAATCTCCCACTCTCCTGAGGCCAAGAAGTCTCTCAAATTCCCGTGTTCTTCCCATGGAAAGATTAACCACACTTTATGCGCGGAAAGATCCTCGACGAATCCTTCGAGTTTCACGATGTTTGGGTGGGAAAGCCCAACCAAAAGCTCCGACTCCCTTAGTGCCAACTAACAGAAGTCAGTAGTTGAATCGAGCTGCGACCAGAAGAAGTGGCCTCACTCCAAGGACACGTTCGAAGTCGGTTTCTCTCTCCATGTTTAGCTGTTTCACTGCTACAATCTGCCGGAGCCAACGGACCGGTCAGCGGTGACGCTTCCCGAGCCAGGAAGCCGACTGATCTCCCCTTTGGCTTCAAAGCTCGGCGACTAGAATTCTCCCCCTGTTTTGTCGGGCTGTTCTCCATGTCCGCTATGTGGTTTTCCGCCTCCTGATCTTTACCATTGTGGTCGTCTCCGTGCTCTTGGGCGTCATTGAGATTGCTCGAGCCCTGGTCCTGATCCACGGGATGCTCTGGGGAAGTCGATTCAACTTCAATTGCTGAGATGGAAGTTTGATGATGAGACTTTTGCTCCTTTAAATTATTGTTGGCAGATTCCGCCCCCCGTTCCTTTTTTGCCTGGTCGTGATCGCCGTCCACTGCGCGATCGTCAGAATCCGGGTTTTCGTACGAGGAATGTTTGAACGACGCCGACTCATGGCTGGTCGTTGGCGTTGAAGCTTGAAGATGAGACTGCCTCTCAAGGGTATCGGATGGTTTTTTTCTTCGATCCTCTGGAGCATGATCTTTGTCATATTCCACCGCGTCACCTACTTTCTCTTCGTCTCTGCGTTGTTGGTCATCCTCATACTCTTGGGTATCGCTTTGGGATTGGGGGTTGCGCTCGCTCGAGTTTCCGTGTTCGTCTGTGGTGTGTTCGAACCCGCTCCCAGGGCCTTCAGCGGTGGAGTCGGAAGTCAAAAACGCTTGTAAAACTGTCGCAAATCCTCCACGAAACTCTCTGAGATCTGCGGGGAACTCGATTAATGAAGGATCGATTCGCCACCGTGCAAGCCTTTTAAGCTTGCTTTGCTAGTGAAAAGGGGGTGGATTCGATGAGTCAATCAAGTCACTGCCCAAGTACGGACGGAACGAACTATTTTGGTGCTGAGTAGGAACACACTTGGAGAATCTCCTCCGAGTCGGCCTGCTCCAGACACTTGGGAGGTATCATAAACATCCTTTTTGTTTTCTTCCATCATGAAAGGAGTGCGTAACGAAATAGATCCGCTGGTAGGGAGGCGATTCGCACAAAGTCGGAAGTCAAAAGTAGCGGTCGATGGGGATTTGGTAGCCGGTGAGTATAAGAAGGCGATGGAACCTTTACGATCTCTCTCGCGGGAGTGAAGGTTAGGGGTGTACTTGTGTTCTGCGGGAAATTCTCCGGAAGCCCAGCGGACGCGGGCCAAACACCCCCGAGCTTCCCGAGAAGGAGCAGGCGCCGTTTTCCTCGATATGGCCAATCACGTAAGCAATTTCATCGCGGAAGACTGATTAGTGTGCGCGGTCGACAACACGACGTTCAAGTGGTATGGTCGATTACGAGGGGAGCGAAGGTGGCCCGCGATCGCTCGGAGGCGTCGATCTTGGACATTTTGATTCCTCGGCCTTCGCCGAAGAGTATCTACGTCTACACTGGTAGTGGGATTTAATTCAAGCACATACCTTTTAATGCGCTCCGTTTGCTAGGAGACTACTCCCAATGATTCGTCCTCCGCGACGGGGGTGAGGTGTGGGGTAGTGCTAGCACAAAGGGCATCAGATAGGTGGGACGTTTAAGAAACATAGGTGGCCCATCCGTACGTGCACTCGCTCCCAGTCGCGGACGATGAGTGGATGTTTGGTGTTGATCGGAGGAGGTAAAGGTGGTAGAGGACGAACTTGTCGAGCTCTTAGAGATTTATCGCGGTTTGACGGTCGGCCTCGAATTCTTCCGTTTCGATTTCCCCCGGCCCGCGACGAATGCACTAAATGGGTACCTCTTTGGAGCCAATGGTCTACACTGGACAGCTTTTGGGACCGGAGATAAGGTAGCTTTCTTATGTGGGGAGGTGGTCGCAGTTTGGCTTCTCTTGAACAAGAGGCGTGCAGGAAGCAAATAGCTGTAAGAGAACGCGTGCTTTCACCTTCTATGTTAGTACTTAAGAACATGGGGAAGACAAATGGAAAAAGTGTGAACATCCCGTCGCTGACCAACAGAGCGTTCCTGACACGACACACTTTTCCAGATGGGTGCCCCCTCTCAACTGGCGATCCTCACCTGTCCCCTCGTTCGAGGATCGTGGAGCTCTCCACAAATTATCTTCTCCTTGCTGTATACCGTCCAACCACAGACTATACTCGACAACACCCCGAATCATGAAAGAAAGAAAGGACGATTAGGGGCTCTACACCTGATTCAGTTGCGGCTATGCGTTTCCACCAGGTTCACGAAGCCCAACTCGGCAATGGTTTTATGCTCGAAGACGTAGTATCACCCTGTCTATCAGGAAATTTGCGGACATCTATTCCGCTACAATTGACACACCAGTCTCGCACGCCAACGCGGTCGCCAACGGACATCAACAATAGTTGAAATTAGTACATCAAGCATTCAATGTTACATTAACCCAAAGTTACTGAGGTATCTTCTTTGACTTCGAGTGTCTGGGCGGGGTCGGCAGTGGCTTCTTTGAGTGTCTTGCGAATACCGGCGGCTATCTTGAGCATTTCGGCTGCCCGTCTTGAATTTCCCATTTCTTCCCGGACTTCAGAAGCCTCTGTATGGAACAATACGGCTTCACTGGGCTGACTGCGCATCTTACTGTTCAACGCAAGCGAAATCAGAGTTTCAGCTCTCGAAGCGTTATCGCCCACAGAGGTGAATATCTGTCTGGCCTCCGAGAGAAGGTTGGTCGCCTCGTCGTATTCGTGGAAGATCCGGTGCACTTCTCCAAGGCCCCATAGAGCTATCCCTCTCCCTTCTTTGTTTCCCATGTTGGTATAGACCTGAAGGGATTCTGCATAGAGCTTCCTGGCCTCGCTGTACTGGGCCTGGGAACGATACGCTTCGGCGAGGCTGAATAGGGTTCGGGCTCTCTCTTGGCGATCACCGACGTCGGTATAAATCTGCGATGCTTCCGAGCAGAGGTTTATGGCCTCGTCGTATTCGCGTCGATTCCGGTGCACCTCAGCGAGACCCCACATAGTGAGGGCTCTCTCCCCCCGATCACCGACGTCGGTATAAATCTGCAGAGCTTGTGAATAAAGCTCGATGGCCTCGCTGTAATATTGCTGCAACCGATGTATGTCCGCGAGACCCCAATGATTACAACCACTAGATACTCGAGTTATTACATCATGCATGCTGCCTTAGACCGAGTCCGACGCCAAGGCGCTACCTTCCACGTCGGCTCCGCCAGAAACCCCTGCGACACCCTCGATCTTCGTACGGATTGCGGCGGCGTTTGTCGAAGCATCAGATGCGCGAGATAATTTTCCTATTTCTATGAAAGCTTCCGAGGCTTGTGTGTAGCAGGATAGGGCTTCGCTGTAGTGGCCCTGCATCTGATGGACTTGAGCTAGGTTGAACAGAGTTTCACCGTTCCAATCTCTATTGCCGAGGGCAGTGAAAACCTGGGCGGCTTCTGAATAGAGTTTGATGGCTGCGTCGTAGTGGTGTTGGAGCCCTTGCACCTCTGCGAGTCCCCATAGGGTCGTGGCTCTCTCCGTCTCATCACCAACGTCGGTGAAGATCTGCAGAGCATCCGAGTAGAGATTCATGGCCTCTGCGTACTGTTCCCGAGACCGATGCGCGTCAGCGAGACCCGCTAGGGCCATGGCTCTGCCTCGTGTTCCACCAACTTTGGTGAATAACTGAAGGCATTCCGTGTAGAGCTTCCCGGCCTCGTCGTACTCCGCTTGAACCCGATGCGTCTCAGCGAGACCATATATAACGTTGGCTTTCTGCATCTCATCACCTACGTCGGCATAGATCTGCAAGGCTTCCGAGTACAATGTGACAGCCTGGTTGAGCTCATATCGGGGTATGTGTAGATCCGCAAGAGAACGCAACGTCTCCGCCCGCCCCAAACTATCATCATTGATTGTGTACAGATTCAGTGCTTCGGTGACGCAGTTTCGTGCGCTGGCATAATCGGCTTGCCGGCTGTACATAAGGCCAAGTTTGTTCAGCAGTTGCGCACGACGAAGTTGGGATGCCACATCGTCTACGGTATGTATTGGTGCTGGAACGATCATTGGCTGCGTCGAGGATAACAAAGTCCGTGAATCGCTCGCAACAGAAAATACCCTCGAGGGGCATCACGTACCATCCAGGATATCAACTTCCGACATTCCGCTGCCGTCGGTCGTTTGTCGGGGTGGAAATTCCAACACTTCACCATGAGCGAGCAAAGCGCCCGAATCAAAGACATTCGAGCATCCTGGGTGACAGACGGCAGGTGCCCCTGAATCACGCGCTTAATAACAATGGCGTCCTTTTTGATATCATGAAACGGGATCGTGTTCGTCATAACCTAGTTTAACGCCGGTAATTAAGTCTCAACGATGAGCAAAACGGGGATCCGACCCTACCTCATAGGCTATCCATCCCAACGCCCATATGTCGCTCCGAAGACATGGCTTATCATCTTGTAGAAGTTCTGGAGCAGCCCATCGAAGGGTATAGCTGCTACCAGTGAGGGTTAATGTGCTGGCAGTAGCACTGAATAGTGCTTCAAGCGTGATCTGCTCTTCGCTGGTGGCGGGGTGAGAGGCTGGTCGCGGTTTATGTTCATTTTCCTTCTGCTGCTTGCCACCGTGATCAATTCCTAGATGGCGCGCGGATCCAAAGTCCGTTATTAAGGCGTGAAAGTCCGAGTCAACCAATATGTTCAGCTGAAAACACTCTGGCTTAGTCACAAAACCGTACTTGTCTGGACGTCACCGAATACTAAAATACTAACGCGCCGATTTGAGGTCACCATGATAAATGGGCGGCTCTTGACTATGGAGATACTCCAGGCCCAACGTCACATCATTAATCTAGACGTATAGACTTCAGATATGGATTAAGAAGCAGTCCTTTGAGCTTACCAGTGAGATTCGTTCCGGAATCTCCCACTCTCCTGAGGCTAAGAAGTCCCTCAAGTTCCCGTGTTCTTCCCATGGAAAGATTAGCCACACTTTACGCGCGGATACGCTCTCGACGAATCCTTTGAGTTTGACAATGTTCGGGTGTGAAAGCTCCACTAAAAATTCCGACTCCCTCAGTGCCAACTACCGGAAGTCAGTGCTTCGATCGAGCGTTGACCAGGCAAAGTGATCTCACCCCTAATACACGTTCGAGATCCATATCTCCCTCTATCTTCAGTTTTTTCACTGCTACGACGAGCTGGAACCGACGGATGGGTTAGCGATTGACGGTCCGGGGCCAATAATTAGACACAACTCCGACCTTTTGCTGAGGACTCTCGAAATTCTGCTCCTCCACTGTCTTACTGTTCCCAATGTCCGCGACGTGACTGCCCGGCTCCTCATCCTTATTTCGCTCCTTGTCTCCAGGCCCTTGGGTGACGTTTTGGCACTGAGGATTGAGATCGACATTGGTCGAGCCGTCTGGATCCTCGTCCACGCTATGCTGGGAAGACAGTGGTCCATCTCCGATCGCTGAGACTATAGTATGAGGATGAGATCCTTGCTCTTGGTGCTTAGTAGATTCTTCCTTTTCTTCCTCCGAGTCATTTGCCTGGTCGTTGTCACCGTCTGGTGTCCGACTGTCCGCCCCTTCATCCGTGCCTTGATGGTTATCACCATGTCCTTGAGTATCTCCTTGGGGCAGAAGATTGCGATCTCCAGATTCCGCGTCCCCAAGGGCGGAATGCTCGGAAGATTCCGGCTCGTCGCGGGCCTTTGGGGCGGAAGTTGGACTGTTAACGCGCTTCTCATGAGTATCGGGCTCCTTTCCTTTATCCTCTCCACCATAGTGTTCGCCATCGCCCGTGGTGCGGCCCTCTGACTCTTCGTCCTTGCCTCGCTGGTTGTCGGTAAGCTCTTGGGTATCGCTTCCCGGTTGGAGATTGTCAGCTTCCGGATCCGGATGTTCGTCCGCGGTAGGTGCAGGCTCGTTTCCAGCTTTATGAACGTTGGGGGAGGGAGTAAAAAACGCTCGCGAAACCGTCGCAAACCCTCCACGAAACTCGTGGGCGTCCTTGGGGAATTCGATCAGTGAAGGATCGATTCGCCACCGTGCAAGCCTTTTGAGCTTATTTCGCTACGACGAAAAGCGTTCCGGTGAGTTAGTGAAGCCCCTAGTATGCGAGATACGGCGGGAACGAACTAGTTTGGAGTTGTGCAGGAACGCACCCGAGAAATCTCCTTGGCCCGAGTCAGACGCGTTGGTTCGGTCAGAAGCATGGTTGCCGTCTTTATTTTCTTGCATCTGAACTAGTGAAGTGCTGCTGCGCTATTCTATAAACGTGTTGGAAGTTGTCGGTCACAGGTAGCGCTCGTCGGAGACTTGTTTAGCTGGCGAATATAAGAGGCTCCTCGAAGTGGTGGGTTAGGAGTGTATTTGCGGTGGGATACTTTCCCAAGTCCAAGGAGGCCAAGTCGAGGTGCTGTCGCACATGCCACACATCCCCAGTCAAATGTTGCGTACTCGACGTGACCAGGCACTCCTGTCACTGCCTAATGGATACAATCCAATCCTCAGTGGAATCCAGATTTCGAGGAATGTGAGGCACGTGGCCTCTCCCACTCACTGACCTTTTGTATCAAAAGAACGATCGAATTCGTAGATGAGGAAAAAATGAAATTAAAATGGACAGTCCACATGATAAAGTACAGAACTGACGACAGAATATGAGACAATGGGGTATAAGGGTGTTGTGAACCGGAGAGAGGGAGTGATCGGAGGGCAAAACGGGGGATAGAGGTATCTGATAGTGGACGCAACAAGCCTGGTTGTTCTGCCATTCCAAGACCTTGGCTGGTGGACGCGGAGATGGGGGTCGTTGAGGTAGGGCGGGTAGGGAAACTGGGGAGGGGTTCTGTAGTCCGACGGTTCTCCTCATCCGATCGTCAACTTGAGCACAGAGGTTGGAGCCTTGAATCCGTCACATGTCGCCAAGTCGATTCGTTTGCGCGGCAGTTGTGTTCATATTAGCGAAAGCTGCATCCGGGACCGCCTTCGACTCGGCTCGCCATTGGCCAAGACGGGCTCTTTGTTCCCCAGCGATCAGGGTCCTGAACCGATTGTCCCGACTAATGCTGAGCCAACTTCTTCGTACCGGTCCTCGACTGCCTTACCGCCGTTGCGCGGTCAGAACTAGTGGTGCGGCAGCTGCGACCTTTTCGACGGGCACAATCTTCATCGTGGTGGAGCTGAACATGGGCATCTTGAGCTATGCGCTGGAAAGTACAAATGTCGTGGCCGATGTGTTGGTTTCCGTCCCCGGGACTTTGGGCCTCTCATCCGGTAGACGTCGGGGCAGGCGTTCGCGAGAGGGAGTGTGGTGGTCTTGCAACGAAAAAGTACTCCGACTCTCCGCGAGACGTTAAGAATCGTGCAACTGTCCAATCCGTGCTGCGTTCGCTCCCAGCAGAGAACTATTTAGTCTGTGATTGGTATTGATCGGAGAAGGTAAAGGAGGCGGAGGCGAAACGGGTGGGGGCCTTCGAGATTTGTTGCGGGTTGACCCAATCTGCCCTACGGAGTCTTCTATTTCGGTTCTCCTCCCCGGTGAATGCGCGAGATGATGCCTGCTCGAAGCCAAGGATTCACGGTTAAGAGCGCTGGGAGCCGGAGACGGGGCGGCTTCCTTATGAGTGACAGACAACTCGTTCGGCCTCTCTCGACTACGACGAAGGAGCGGTGCATAGTGCCATGTGCGTGATCCCGCCCTCTCTCCTGCCCTAAAACCCGTTACTGGTCCTAGTTCCAAATCTGGCTTGACTTTTGTGGCTGACATAAAATGCGGTGGGGGTCCTGGCTGACTTTGGTATTGCGGTAGTTGTCGGGCTGGTGTTACGGATGGGTCGGCACGCCAGTCACTGAGAGATGGCAAAGGTTGTGCGGTCCAAGTCTGATAACGCATATCAAGCGGTTGAAGCATTCGGGACTGTTGTGAAAAAGCTGGTGACGAAGGCGACTCCTTTAGGCTCAGGTATTTGAAATGGGGCTGACGGGGTGCGTGAGGCAGGTTGAGGCTTCTTGGAGATGTTCCGAGACGACTTGGGCGACGAAGGCATTGGGATGTTTAAGTTAGAGGATAGCACGCCGGGTTTCCGTCCGCCGTAGCTGCAGTCTTCTTCGGGACGTGCTGATCAATCATGGGGGTTGGGTCTTGGGACGCGTCCGGCGAGGGGCTCATGGATCGGAGACAGTCTGCATTGAAATTCGTATTATGGTTGGGATCCGTGAGCGTAAAGAGGAAATGAAAGCGAGAGGGGCAGACCTGGGAAAGAAACCTGGCTACTTGTGGGTACTACAGTCTAGTCTTGGGTACAGCGGGCAATCAACCGGCCGGGAGGGGATGCGAAGGACAGAAAGCGAATGGACAACAAACGGTTACAAACCGTCGATCAAACCTTGGTGTTCCTGACTAGTTTCACACGTAATCCCCTGCTCTGGAGGCAGTATCCGCATTTCAGCCAAAATGCACCACAGCATTCTCTGGGACCTACTATACAGTGGTTTTTCTCAGCTGGAATCTGTATAAAATACGGACAAGCACATAGTTTGGGCATGGGATCTGTCGCTTGGACTGCTGCAGATTGCCCAAAATGCTGGGGATTGGACACAGTGCCAACGAATATGAAGCCCTCAATGATGCCGCGGGTCTCCGTCGATCATTGGAGCAGCAACGGGCTGTGCCAAGAAATCGGCACTGTATAGTATGGAAGACATTCCGGGACAGCTCCACTCTAGAGGCGTTTCGTGACGGAGTGACATCTCCCTAGGGTCTGCTGTCAGTCTTTAGGGGTGTTCGGTGATCTTGAGTCAGCAATTCCGATAGGATGGTCGCCGGTGGAACCATGCGTGTGCTATTAGAGATTGGAGGCGGAGGGACCCGTCATACCGCTCCAGGGATCCGATTCAAATTTGGGTTTTCGGATGGCGGAGCTGAAGTTCATTTGTGTGAGGTTTATCAAGGACACAAGCTGGCGTAAGCTCTTAAGGTTCTCATGCAAATGGCTTGTAAAGTCCTCAAGATCGTGACAAGTAAAATCCGGCACGAATCTATCGCAATGTGCTATCACGATTCACCTGTTTCCCTGATGAAAACCGACAGACAAAATTTGAGAGGGGGCGACCTTCCAGCCGATCACATGGTTGGCGGCTGGGTCTTTGTGGTAAAACGGCTGAGCGGTTGGACCCAGGTGATTCGGCGGAGTGATTCAGCGCAACGATAGGACGACTGAACACTGTCCTTGGACAAACCGACACGAGCCGCAAAGGATTTCGAATCCTGACAACTTCGTGCTCTTGAGAGTAGGGTACTGCAGAAAATCATAGATAGCCGTCGTTGTCAGCGCTGCCGCTCTCCGCAGGGAGCAATGCGCTACATTGGAGTTCTCACCGATGGCTTCGGCAACCCGAAAAAATCACTAGAGCGAGGAGCCCGGGCTATCCGAGAGTACAGAGATAAATTAAGACTCGACCTGCAACCATTTATTGATCTGGGAACGTGTCGGTAATGCAGATAAAGGTATCCGCTGCGGTGGGCCGAGGCTCGGATCGCGTCTGCATGCCTCGAGTTACCTGCCTCACTGACACAAACTGTCGAGG
>WSTY01000104.1:0-33541 GCA_019633465.1 Tulasnella sp. 417
CAGTCCCGTTTCCTCAGTCCTTCCCCTGCAGGTCCTGGCGCAGGAGGCTTGGCACCTCAACAACCAGGTCTCTTACCACAGCAAACCGGTCTCTTACCCCAGCAAACAGGTTGGGGTGGTCCAGGTGGCGCCGGGCTTTCGCCTCTAGTCGCGCAGCCGACCGGTTTCGGCGATCCGCGGATGAGCATGATGTCCCAGACCTTCATGCCTGCTAACACAAGCATGCCATACGGACCAGGATCTACTCCCCAGTTTGCTGGTCCGCCCCAGCAAGCCCAGGGACTCAGCCTTCAGCAATCTATGCAGCAGCACAACCAGAACGTTGGAGGCGGGCCCAAGATCTCCTGGGCTTTATCCAAAGAGGAGCGCAAGAGCTACGATAATATCTTTAGAGCATGGGATACCCAAGGCGCTGGCTTCATATCTGGCAAAGCAGCGCTAGAGGTCTTTGGACAGAGCGGGTTGTCCCAAGACGATCTCAGCAAAATATGGTATTGTCACTTGCCATCACCTCATCCTCCCCTCCCCAAATTGACGTTCGCTCCCTTGTAGGGATCTCTCCGACTCGACGAATCGTGGGTCCCTCAACCTTCCCGAGTTTCACGTAGCAATGGGCCTCATCTACCGTGGTACGTATCTGGAAGCGTCTTATGTCATCGCGGTGGCTGAGTTTCTGCCTTACCCCCCAATTTTAGCATTGAATGGAGCCCCTATTCCAGCCGTCCTTCCTCCAGAACTCGTTCCGCCTTCTGAGAGGGATCTCGGAGACTCGGTCAGCTTCCTCAAAGATATTCTATCAAAGGATTCGCATGAACGCGCATCGAATGGCAGTTCGCCAAACCCACAGTATGGCAAGATACGCTCCCTCCATGGAACGCCTGCCGGGGATCCCTTGCGTGGCAGCAGGAAGGACGGAGCTGCGTACGTTCACGACGACTCGGATACTCGGGGTTACAAGAGTTCTTCGCGGCATCTCGATCGTCGCGCCGTTCGTTATGGTGGAGAATCACCCGCGTCCGATCTGGACGAGATGAAGCGTCAATTACAGTCCGCCTCGTCTCAGCTGGATTCTCAGATCGAGGCAGAGAACAGCCGAACCAGGGAAGATGAAGAGCTTCAAGACGAGCTCAACGATCTCAAGTATCGCGTTAAACGAGTTCAGGAAGATCTCGATCGGACCAACCGTGGCCCACGAACTGTGAGGAAAGACGAAGAGCGTCGACGATTGGAAAGGGAACTCCTGCAGCTTCTTCATGAGAAGATTCCAGAGGTCGAACGGAGGCTTGAAGACAGGGAACGGGAGAAGCAAAAAGAACGAGACAGCTGGCGCCGCGACCGCGACCGCCGCAACGCGGACAGCTCCAGATATGGGAGAGATCGAAGCGACCGGTACGATTCTTACGACAACACCCGCGAGGAAGAGGACCGGGGTTACTTGAGGGGGTCCTACGATGACCGCGACGGCTATGATCGACATCGCGACAGAGGCGAGAGGGACCGTGACCCGGAACGAGACCGGTCGTATCCGTCTTACACGCGAACTAGGTCTCCACCTACAAGCACACGCACCCCTCCACCCCGTTCATCTTCGGCGCTCGCAGGATCGACCCGTTCGCCACCACCCACCTCGTCCACCCTCTCATCAGCCTCCGTTCCAGCAGCTGTTCCGCCCTCCCCTGCTAAAATGACTCCCGCAGAGAAGGCTGCGTTCGTCAAAGCTGAAGCTCAGCGCCGGATGCAAGAACGCATGAGAGCCCTGGGCGTATCTCCAAGTCCTGCGGCCGCGGCCGCTGCATCTCCCGGAGCTCCTGAAGTCGATTCAAGCGTTGAGGAGAGGCTCGCTAGGGAAAGGAAGGAAGCTCAGGAGAAGGCCGAAAAGGCGGAGAGAGAGGCTGAAGAGAGAGAAAAGGCAAGGAGAGCCAGGGTGCAGGAGGCCAAAGGTATTCTAGGTGGGCCCCCTTCAACCATCGAACCAACAGTGTCGGTCCCAGCGTCAGCCCCAGACGTCGTTCGGTCACCTCCTGCTCCTCCCGTTCCATCTGCGCAAGCAATTCCCAGGGCAAAGCCTGCCCCTCCTCCCGTCAAACCCCGTGCACCAGCCCCTCCCCCACCGGTTCGTGGTGGAGCTAGGGTTGCTCCCCAGCCCCCGAGGCCCCCCATTGCAGCTCCTGCACCCCCACCACCACCTCCCGTTGTTGCCCCTCCACCACAAGCAACTGCCCCTGCTCCCAACGAAGAGGATGATGAGGATGCAAAAATGGAAGCCGAGCTGGCTAGACTCCGCGACGCGGCGAAAGCTCGTGCAAACGAACAAAAGCTCGCTCGGCGTCGCGAGCTTGAAAGGCAGCTCGAAGAGGCACGTCGAGAGGAGCAATTGTACCAAACGAAGGCACCCACGTCGTCGGACGGTCCAACGGGCACTGCTTCGACACCGGTCCAAGCACCTACTAGTCCTCCTCGGCCCCCCCCTGCCCCATCGCAAGCTCCCGCTCCTACTGTTCCTTCTGTCCCTCCAGCAGGAAGCACGAATCCATTCCATAAGTTTGCAAAGCCTACACCGCAATCTACACCAACCGCTCCCGCTCCTCCACCTCCCAGACCGACGCCTTCCACCGGGACAGGAACAAACCCCTTCTTCAACCGACAAGCTTCACAACCTCAACCACCGGCTCCGCCAGCTCCGCCAGCACCGGCAGTACCCCCTCCTCAAACTGCCCCTCCGGCTCCGCCAGCTCCTCCCGCGCCCGTTCTACCAGCTCCCAGGACGATCTCACGGCCATCTAGCACCCCAATACCCGTCCCGAAAGGCAAACTTCCTCAAGCAGATGACACGGACGAAGATTGGGATTCACCAAAAGAGAAAGATGACGATAGTGACAGCTCTGATGATGACTTCGTAGATCGGGCCGCCATGAACAAGATCGCGGGTCAACTATTTGGCTCAGGTGGTGCCCCTTCGCGACCACAAAGTGCTGCCCCTGCTCTGGCTCAACAACAAGCTGCCGGGATGGCGACGTCCGTAACTCCGCCTCCCATGACGGCGCCTCCCACCACCGCACCTCAACTTCCTTTCGTTGCTCCAGCTCCGCCCCCGCCCCCGATGGTTCCTCCCCCACCGCCGGCTCCGGTTATACCTGCCCCAAGGGCATCATCGGGTGGTGGGGATCGGGGTGCGTTATTTGCCGCGATCCAAGGCGGGAAAAAACTCAAGAAGGCCGTAACAAATGATAGGAGTGGGGCAGGTGTTTCGGGAAGAGTTGTCGGTGATGCCGCACCCCCAGCTCACATTAGCGACGTTCCGCGCGAGGCTTCCCCGCCTGTAGCATTTAGCCCAGAAGCCGGCCCCGCCTCCCAACCGTTAGGTTCGCAGGTTTCGAGCAAATCGGATAACAGGCAGTCAGTTGATTGGTATGCAGGATTAGCTGCCGATGGAGGCATCGTCGGCAAGCCCTCGCAGTCAATCCAAGCCATGGAAAGCCATGCTGAGGAGAATGAAGAAGCTGTCCCTCATATCACAATCCACGACCATGACACCAAGTCGGATGATCTTGCCGACGTTGATTTGACCCAAGGCACGTCACCGATCATATTAACGCTCTCTCATTCTCTAACAAACGATTCTTCAGAGCATCGTACTAGAACTTTGTACCCATACGAAGCTCAGAGAGCAGAAGAAATTTGTTAGTCTCGATTGAATTCCGTCATCAAATGACAAAGACTGACATCGCTTTCAGCGTTCGGCGAAAATCAAGTCATTCTCGCACACCCATCCAAATCAGGGGATGTCTGGTGGTATGGCAGCCTTGCGCGGGGAGGGCCGAAAGGGTTCTTCCCATATACATATGTTCAAGTGATCGACCAAGGTGCGGATTTCTTGGTGATTTACTTGGAGTTGCTGACGAGCGGTGCCCCTCCAGTTGTCAAAGCCAAGGCTTTGTACGCGTACAGCGCCACCACCCCAGAAGAAATGTCGTTCAGCGAAGGCGATACACTTGATATCATCGATAGGAGCGAGGCGGATTGGTGGAAAACGGAAAAGGAGGGCAGTGTCCTGATCGTCCCAGCCTCGTATTTAGAACTTCATGGTTAGTTGTCATCTCTCGGAACCCCCCCACCTGGCCCGATCTGATTGAGTCCATCCTCTCGTTCTTCTTTCGTACGATCGGACGTAGGCTAAAGATATCCTTTCTTTTGTTCATGCTATACGTACCGTCGTCATCTTAATCGCATCGACTGTTGTCTATCCCGTTGCCCCTCGGGATCACTATCTATCGCCCACGAATATTATGAATCACCCTCGGTAGAAAATCTCCCCCCAATCTCGTTCGATGACCCAGGAGAGGTGTCGATAAGTCCTCCAAACGGAACGGTTCCACCGCCTCAGCCAGACTCCACCCCCACCAACGAAGGTTCCTCGGAGGACTCGGATGAGTATTCGTCCGACGCCTCTGACGACGGGGATGATAACGAGACATCCGGCACCGTGGCGGACAGAAAAGCCGAAGCCGCGGCCCGTGCCCTAGAACGCCAGCGTGTTTTGGAAGCTGCAGGCCTCATAATCAAGCCGGCTGACGCATCAGCGCCCCCGAGACCGCCTCGCAAACATCGACCGCCGCCTAAAGTTCCCGAACGAGCCCCCAGAACTGCAGATGGCCCTGTCTCTCAGAGCCTGGTCGAAAGAGAGCTTCCGGAAATCCCGAAGGGAGAAGAGCCTGCGATGCGTCTCGAGGACGCATACGATCGTTACGAGGCCTTCCGTCGCCGACAGCAAGAGTTGCCTCCATCGAGAAATCGTTTGTCAATGGTTTCCACGTCTTCTTTAGAATCGCCCGTGGTCAGTTCACCGACTGGGACGGTATTCTCCATACAAGCCCCTTCGTTAGCCCAGTCCACCTCAAGCTCGACTGGTGAAACCGCCCGGCACGGAGCCTCCGCCTTCCTCCATTCATTCCTTGGCCGGCGAACCCCAGGTCCTGAAAAAAAGAGTATCACAATCTCGGCTCCCACAATCAGCGCCCCAATACTCAGCAGCGGAGAAATCCCTCGGACGCCTAGTCCAGCTTTCGGCACTTCGTGGTCAAGTCTAGTGGACAAGGATGTCCTTGAAGGAATTCCACCTGCTGAGCGAAAACGCCAAGAGGTGGGTTTCGGGATGAAATACCAGTTCTCGCTAAAGCTCCCTTTTCCTAGGCTATCTTTGAATTGATTGTAACAGAAAGCGCCTATGTCCGAGATTTGCAGCTGATCGTTGAGGTGTTCTACACTACTCTCATCGATGTCTTGGATCAGAAGGCCACGACGGTTATTTTTGCTAACGTCGAAGATATCCTTCTATGCAACACGGTATCTAGCGAGATTCGATTTGTTGTCCACCAATATTAACATATCTTATAGTCCTTTTACAGTGCCCTGGAAGAAAGGCAGAAAGACTACAGGCTCTACATGGACCAGGTTGGTGATATCTTGCAAGTCCACATGAGTAACATGGCGGTCTACACAGTATGTATATGTTGAGAGATGGCATACAAATACCGCTTCCTGACGGTAGCTCTAGCCATACTGCGTAAACCAATCTGTCGCCACCAAGATACTCCAGACAATCCGAGCTTCCAATCCCGACGTTGCTTCCCGCTTACAAGTAAGACACATACCGCGATGATGGAACCAACATAGCTAATAAAATGTCAATCCAGAAACTCAAAGACGATCCCGTCTGCCGGAATCTTGATTTGTCCAGTTATCTTTTGATTCCCAGTGCGTCAAAGTTACGAGCGGCTCAGCTCCTACCCATTTTAACTGGCCTTTACAGTGCAACGGATAACCCGATACCCACTTCTTCTGCGTCAAGTCCGCTTGCTTTCTAACCTTGTTGTGACCTGTGCTGACCATTCGAAACTTTGAAATGCCGTTACAGGTTCTCAATTACACACAAAGCGAGACGGAACGAAAACAGCTCGAATGGGCCATCGCGACAACGGAGGGGATTCTGGACTCGATCAACGAAACGATACGAGACAGTGAAGGGACCGAGCGACTTGCAGAAATTTCTCGTGATCTATACATAGGAGAAGGGTAGGTGGCGCTTCGCTCTCAGTCTATGGCTTTCAGGGTCAGATAATGGCAAACGCGTCGGTTTCAGGCGTTTGGATCTGACTGCCCGTACCAAATACCTGGGAAAGCGCAAACTCGTGAAAGAAGGAGAAATAACCAAGGCCAAGAGCGGCAGAAAACTGCAGCTTATTTTGTGCAACGATGTACTGGTACTGCTGGACGCTGCCGCCCGCACCCTGTACCGCATGGTAAGGGTTGTAGAGTCCCGACCCGCCAAGGCTTTACTGACCACCATTCCGATCCCAGCCAATCCCGCTTTCCGAGTTGAAGGTCCGGGGAACACCTGGGGGTAAGGGGTCTCTCATGCATCACCCAGATAGGCCTAGTTCCTAATCCACGCGCACAGATGATCTTGGGCTTCAACTGGCTCTCGCTTACCCCCGAGGAGGGGATATCATATCGGTCAAGGCTACTTCCGCTCGTGAATGCCATCAGTGGATTCAAGTCATCTCACAAGCGAGCGAGCACTGCAAATCGGTCGAGCAGCGAGCAGAGCGGCGGAAATCCAGATCCTCGGGAATCGGTTATTGATGAAAGGGCCGCAAACGCATCTCGACAATCCCTTAAAGGAGGAGCCTCTTTTAAATTACGCGATTCTGTGTTGCCAGATCCCTTGTTGCGTACACAGATGGAACATAGTCACGCAATGTAGTTCTCTCAATCTTTTATACCGTCTTTGTATTGAATATGATTCCAGAATAGAGCTTTAACACCTCAAGCTAGTTCATGGTTACACCGGGAACGGCAAAGCCCATCTTTACTAGCAGAGCCCCCTTTCCACCAAAGAGCGACGCAGGCATGGAGTTTGAAGAACTGCTTACATAGGAGTCATGCTGCCGAACGACCTTCTTGATGTCGACTGCTGTGGAAATATCGCGTTTTATGACAGATGTATACCTTTGTTCCAGGTCACGGCGTTGCACAGCAATATCGTTCACTACATTGCTCAGAGAACTTTGTCCGTTAAGACTATATGCGGCAGTGCGAGTCAGCTGCTTTGGTTTAACGTCGAGATAGTGGTGCATAACCTCCCACCTCTGCTGCTTTATATAATCTAGGTCCGTGCGAGCCTGTTGAAAGACAAAATCCCGAGCTGTGCGTACTTCATGCCGAACCCCTTGGAATTTCCGGCAAAGACCCTCGGCAACACGCTAAGTTCAGGTTAGCTCCTAGGCTGCTCAATTGGTCGAAACAAAGGTGCTGACAGTTTGGATTTTCTCTAACACCTGCCGCACATCAACTGTCAATATCAACGCTCACAGCGCGCCGGGTTCTCCCGAAGCCGCACCTTCAAGATCTCCCCACAATCATTCGGCGAGGATTGAAGTTCTAGTCGTTTGTCAATGGCACTCACAGCGAGACTTCGCTTTAGCTCCGCGACGACTGCAACATGGTGTCAGCTTTGACACAATAGGCCAACTTGCGGGCAGCAAAACATCACCGGCGGGAACAGGAGGTTGATAGCTGGAATCTAAGAGCACAGAGTGGTCCTTCAGTTGGGAAAAGCTCTCAGCCGCGGGCGAGGTCGCATCGTTACGCTCCCCAAGAGCCAACAAAGCTTTGTGGAGAGTCTTGTCGGAGCTTGCAACGACATCGGGGTTGAATGATGTATGCTTTCGTTTCGGTCATTCAGTGGGTGTGTCTTTGCGTATTTCGATTCTAGCCCACCTTTGCGCTTGTCCGCAGAATACCCTGGGGAGAAAATAGGGATGGAGGATTCGCCACAGTAGGCTCAACCTCCGTTGAAGCCCTAAGTGAGCACATCCATTAAGTAAGGAATAATAGAGCTCACATGGCGGGGACCGACTTGTGCAGCACTGGATGGTTGCTCCCCTGCGCCATCGTGGGCGTTCGGGAGCCCAACTTCTCCTAGAGATGAGAGAGTAGCGTTAATGTCAAAAGAACAAGTATTTTCAGTCGTTTTGGAAGGATCTTGGATGTAGCCGTCAAATGTCGCCACTTCTGGGACTGCGGTAAGCGATATAACGCGCTCAGATAGAGCATCAAGGGGAGGGAATGAGGTTTTGACAAGATATCCGGACCCCAGGGAGGGTATGTCGTGGGGCTCAACTCGCGCCAGCGAAAGCTCCATAGCCAACAGTTCAGGATGGGGACTGCCGGGAGGACCGCCGCATCTAAGGAACAGGTTCAGGTCCTGTCGAAAGCTGTAAGATGACGTCTAGTTAAGGGAAAATGGGGGTGGGGGAGTACCTTTGCTTGGGAACGGTCTTCTTGGGCCAGTCGGTTGACCCCAGGACTGGTCAAGTAGGGCTCAGAACCGAAGGGGTCTGTGGTAATGTCGCTTCGAGGAGCCCCTTGCTTTGAAACATGTCTCTTAACGAGCAAGGTTTGGTCAGAACTGGTTCCTTTGACGTGGCCCGCCTCAGGCTCTGAAGGCATGACATCTGCTTGAGTCTTTTCTTGGACTTTTATGATGCGATTTGAGACCGCTTGACTAGCTGCCCATTTGCGACCTGCCAAGCGTCGCAGCTTAAGGCAAGCGCCATCAGTGCGCGAATTTGGCAAAAGTTGCTGAGTTCGCCTATCGGGTCCGGCAGGAGCGGGGGAGGTCTCTACAGTGGGGCCACCACCGATAGGTGAGATGTTTTTAGGTGAGGGCAGTTCGAGGGGAGGACGGGGCTGGGAGAGTGTTGAGTTCGGGCCTTTATCTCTGCAACCAAGGCTAGTCAATCGACCCAGGCTTCCGCTGCTCTGAACACCGTTAGCGGGAGTTTCAAGAAGACTTCGTGGGGCAATGTAGTTGTCAGGGGTTGTGCCTAGTGGATGATCCTTATACCGGGGTTTCGCGCCATCCGATATCGGGCTCAGTGATGATCGAAACCTAGAAGCTTCTTCAGCGGGGGCGTGCCTGCCCAACACTACGGATTTGGCGAAATTAGCCATTGGACTATATCAGGTCCATTGACCTACGGGAACGAATTTCTTCTCCGCGTTTCTAAACCAAGAGAAATTTTCATGAGCAGCGCTCTCAGACATGTATATGTAATAAACCTCAGCGTCGGTCGTATGCGTCACAGATATCGGGGTGACCGAAGTAGCTACCCTCTGGACAGGCTGGTCAGTTGGGCAGGATATCAAGTCTCGCAATCTTGGCGTCTATCGCACGTCTGACGGTTAACTAATGGGGTTTGCGATGGAAGGAAATTTACGGACCAATGACCGACTTCGAATCACCATGTCCAGCCTCGATAGCTCGCTTTTTCGGATAGTAAATTGCACCACATATGGAGGTAGACTTTCTGCAGGTGGCGGAGTGACTTTTCCAGCGACTATAGGAGGCTCGCTAATGTTCAAAGTAACTTGCATCCAAGGGAAATACCATCAATTTTAGCGCAGCCCAGCAGCGAAACTCACAAACTTTCAGCTTGAGGGCGGAGGATTTGAAGCCAGAGAACCGTAGGCAGAGGCACTTCCATCAAGCCAATCGTTTCATCGCCCTAGGTAATTTTGTCAGCCAGGTGCCGGGTCAACAAGGATCGACGAGGCTAGCTTACAGGTTCGCTGGGAACGGGTATAAAAATGGAGGTTTGATCGATATAAACTACGCGCTGGTCTGCAGGAAGATCAATGAAGCGTCCTAAGGATCTTAGCTCGCTGATATGAAAACCCTGTGGTCTGATAATCCCGTCAGAATAGCTAGTCAGTCATGATGCAGGACTGTGAGACTCCTACTTCCGGTCACTCGCTGCCCCCAACGTTTGATATAACAGGGCGAATGTCTGGTGACCAAAGGTCAGAAAGGAAATACAAGACGTAATATACCGAGTACCTGAGGCATATCATTTCCTTTAGCGTGAGAGACTATTTGGTACAGCCGTTGTGTTGCCTTGGGGCCGAATGTTTCGACCGCCGTTGGATTGCGTAGGAGCTTCTTCATGTACGCTTCGCGAAGAAGCGGCGCAGACGCTCTTGGTCTCAGCACAAAAATGAGCTCGAAGAGAGTCTCGAGAAGAGGATAATCTTGTAATCCGGTTATGTCAGATTTCAGCAGGGAGATCCGGGAAAGGTAGATACAGTACCGTCGGTCGCAGCGAGCAGTCGTCCGATCCGTGTGCTGCAAAAAAAAAAGGTCATCAAGTCTCTAGAGAGAAAGAAAACTTATGCTGACGGGCCCAGAGTATTGTCGTCCAAAAGCCGAGCTTTATTCTCCTTCTGGTTCGTCGCCGAATCGGTCAGAAACGAGCATATCTGATGGAAGGATAAGTTTGACGCCGCATTCAATACTGAAAGCGCACCTGTCCTCTAAACCTTGCTCTGAGCTTTTTTGATTGCTCGCAATAAACTATTGGGCAGAGGATGGAATATAATTTTTCGCCGACCAGTTTGCGATCTTGAATTGGAGATTGTCAGCCTCCCCAATATCCAAAGACGTCAAACAAGCAAAAATAATTGAGTACCTGAGTTCCCTTTTCGAATGTATTGCTTCCAAAGGCCTCGATTGAGGGTTCAAGAACGGAACCGATAGAGAATAAACCTTACGGAAAGGCCTTCAAGCACACCAAGGTCAACTACACGCTCCCAGGACAGCTGACCATCGTAATCAGGTCTATCTGAGGATAGGTAAGCAGATATGTGAGCGTTGTACATGGCGCTAATGAGCGATGCAGCTAGGTCGAGGGCATCTCCTGGATACGCTTCGTAGAGAGGGATGATGTTGGTATTGAAGGCCTTGATGATAGAGCGTTGAACGCGGGATGTTTCGGAGTCTTTATCGAATGAACTCTGAGAGCATACAGAAGCAAGAGTTGCTTGTCAGCAGTGGTAAACGAACAGGCGGCCGGAATGCGCACGAGGCAGAATAGGTCGTCGATGGACACGGCAATTGACGAAACATCGTTCTTGAGTTTGGTTTTCTTATGTGTGAGGGTTTTGAGGGTTGATAGAGCAGCTTGAACGGGTCTTTTGTACGACTCCATCGAGCAAAGGGCAAAGTATTGGGCGAATGATGGAAAAGGATAGATCCTCAAGCGAACACTGCACGTGATCGATTTCATTCGTCATTCCCGCGATCTCCTCCGCTGCCGTTCTGTCATGGGCAACGCAGCGTCAAAATCTGCACGAAAGCTTCCCACAAAACCTCCTGCATGGTCTGGTGCACGGTCTCCAATCAACCCTCCGTACTCGGAAGCTTCCCATGGGGTCCTGCAACCGCATACCGCAACGATGCCCCAAGCGAGCGAAACCAAAACCCAAGGTGGGCTCGAAGCTGGTGTTGACATGTTTCGGACCTAACACACACACGAATCGCTTTTTGAAGAAATATACGCCGACGGAAAGGACCCGCATCTTCTGGTCAATCTCAGCCGTATAGGACCAGTCGACGTCAAACACGCGGCCAAGAGCCTTGAAACGGTATGTCCCGCTCTCCGAGCTGAGCAAAACCTAAATTGACGATGCGTTGCAACTTCCGGATAGTCAAATAGTATACGAAAATCAGTCGAGGCTCGCAAGGAGTCTGAGGCCGAAGCCCTTGCACCTAGCCGGACAAGGAATCGATTGTTGACAAACGAGTTGGTTGACCTATTGGAGGAGCGCAAAACGACATCGAGAGAAAGGATGGACACACTGGCGGCAAAGTATGGCCTAGACCCGCGAGTCTTCCAGGCTATCGCGAAACATGTGAATAGTCCGAGCGGGGGGGAAACTGTGGTCGGCCGCGCGCTCACGGAGGAGGGTGAGCAGCTGATGCTCACAAAGGTAGAAAAGACCCTAATAATCTATCCTGAAACTTGATTCTTACTGACTGGCTTTTACGTTGCGTAGGCTATCTGGGTTAATCCACCAGACCCCACAACATGATAAGCACTAATAAATCATCATTCATGATCCTCAAAACGAGAGTGAATGCTAAACAGATAATAACACAACAGATGGGAATAGTACAAGAGGCCGTCGAGGTCATGGATGAGAGGAACTCCAGCATATGGACGACGCAGCTGGAAGTCTAAGTAGCTGATGAGTTCAGGCCTTCTTGCTACTTGGGGCCTGAGAGAAACAACACGGCCACGTCAACGTTTGACTTTGTCAATGCCAAAAATGTCTTACCTTCTTCGAGGCAGGCTTGGATTCCTTGGGGGCAGTCTTTGATTTGGACGTCGCCTTCTTCTCGGCAACTTTAGCGGCAGCTTTCACTTTGGCAGTTTTGGCAGCAGTGGAAGGCTATGAACGAATCGATGATTGAGGAAGCTAGTCAAAAGTTGGGCGTAAAAATCATTTACCTTGGTCGCAGACTTCTTCGTCGCAACCTTCTTAGCAGCCTTGTTGTTCGTCGTCTTCTTCGATGCTAGAGGCTTGTTTTCCTTAGAAGAGGTAGCGGTCTTCTTGGTGGTCTGGTACATTGGGAAATTTAACGACGGGAAGTTTCTCTCGTGGCTAGATCAGAAACTGACCTTTGTGGGTGCTGATTTTCCTTTTCCTTCCGATGTCTTCTGCGTCGTTCTGGATGGCTTAAGGACTTCCTTACCCTTGGACGAACTTGTAGGAGCAACGTTCTGAGAAACAGAATGTCAGAATAAAGGGCCAACTGGCTCAACAAGCGCGGATACTGACCTCCTTGGCGACAGGCTTAGACTTGTTCAGTTTGACTTTGCCGTTAAGACCTAGGGGACACAAAAGGTTAAGCCGCACAATCGAATAACGGGAATAAGGGATAAACACCTTTCGGAAGGACGAAGTCTCCCTTTTCGGCTCCACGGGCAATAGCGGCGTTGATGTGGCTGTTGACTGTAGGGGTCACTTCGACCTTGTACTTTTCCTCAACAAACTTCTTGATTTGTGCACGAGAAACACCGGATCGAGCATCATCTGGATGGGCGGCAATGGCTTCCTTGATGAGGTCGCGGTAAGGAGGAAGTCCTGTGCCAGTCGAGGACTTCTTGGACGAAGCTGGTTTGGCAGCTTTGGCAGCTTTGGCGGGCGCCGATTTGGCCTTGGCCTTGGACTTGGTAGGGGCCCTCTTGGTGGAAGAAGAGGCTGCAGCTGTAGCGGACATATTGGTATGATTGATGTGGGTGTGGTGGTGTACGAGCGTTGGGGGGTGGGGTGATGATGCGAGGAGAAGTTAGGGGCCTTTTTTTTCACCTATATACGTCTTGGAGGTTCCCACGAGGTGATGGGTAAACAAACCCAGGCGCTGTCCCACGATCATCACGTGCCAAAACCACCGACCAAGCGCAGAGACTGATGGATGGTGGAGGATTCATCCTGTCCTCCCATCCTAACAACCAGTTGGATCCTCCAACACCATCTTCCACACTCGTTGAGGAGCAAGATGAAGTGGTGCCCGTTCTTCCCCTCTCAAAAGCTCAAGAGCGTCGGATTCGAGATTACTTGGATGCAAAGATTCTCGAAATCAATCGAGGATTCAAGAAACGGTGGGTAGATACCAAGGATAACAATATTGTCTGGGCGGACTAATAGTTCTTGTTGGACCTCGTTGTATAGGGCGGATCCTTCGAGTAGCCTGCCGCACCTCCACCATTATCTCACAGCCGTTCGACCAGTCGTGTCCGTCGTGTTACAGATCCCTCCCGTCGATCCTTCCGCTTCCCTCAGAGTTGCGTTCCTCCTGAGGGTTACAGGAGACATGTTGACCGCCATCCCCTCATACCCTTTGGTTGGGCCCCCACCCACCCCTGATCTCCAGCCGTCTGATCCGCCTACACTCGAAGTTACTCTCATAGAATTAATCGACTGCATTGCACAGCTCGACAAGGGGTGGGTCGCAGTTCTGGCCTCCCAGGCTTGGGATCCTGGTGCCGGGCAAGGCGAGGGCGTGTCCGTCACGTCAGGAGGACCATCCGAAACCGACAAAGCCCGCTTACGCAGCATCCTTCTTCTGGGACGAGAGGCCATAACCGATTGGTTGGCTTTAGGCCAGATTCAACTAGAACAAGAAATCCAGGAAGAATTCTCATGCATCTTTTGGCGAACGCTCAGAAAGCTCGGAGAAGCTGCCTCAATTAGTAATGATGATATAAATGTGGATCTAGATGACAGTGATGAAGATGGTGGTAATTAAATGGTCTAGATAACGTTTGTGTGTGGTCCTTTGGGAGGCGTGGTTTCTGTCCGGGAAGTTTCGACTGAGGCTCCATTAGGGCCGGTTTCCCGAGTCGGTCGAATGGCGCGACGGCGGGTCGCGTAATTATCCATGACCTCTGGAGCTTGAGCTTCAGCAAGTAACGTCAAGTAAAAATCGATCCCACTCTCCACTTGTTGCTTCATCTCAAACGCCTCCACTCGATCGGAGAACGCTGCTGGTACACGGTATGACATCCAAAGGTATCCGGTCAACGCCTTGTGGCATGTTTCCAGGTTTCGAAGTAAGGTATGGTCCTCGTCTCCTATTTGTTGAAGCAATTTCTTGCGTCCGGTGGAAGCAGTACTATGCGGCTCGGCTTCCAACGCCCTCTGCTGTGCCTTGGTGACATATTCGAGCGCCTTGAGGAGTGGGGTGCCTTCAAAGATCACCTCCAGAGGAACCGAGGCCTTTTCCGTGTGCGCACGTGCCATGTTCTTTGCGACATCCCGAAGGCAAGAAGTGGAATAATTGAATGGAACTCGAAGCATATTCATGCATTCCCAGGTCGGCATCCCTTCGTAATGTTCGTTTACGATCTCCATCGCTCTTTTCACCGTTTTGCTGTACTTCAAAGATTGAAGTCGATACGGGGCTCGGACCATGGCCGACGACTGATAAAGGTTGTAGACGTCTTCGAACCTGGTGGTCGGAGGCAGAAGCATTGCTAACTCTGCCATGGCTTCGGGAGACGGTTCAAGGTACGCATAGGTGAGGGGAGGAATGGTGCCAGCCATGGCCTTGCGCAGGGCATTCATGTCGTGCTCCCGAAGAGTTGTCACCAGGCCTGTGGAATCCTCTTCATGCAGGCCAAAGCGACCAGCACGACCGCCAATCTGCTTGGTTGCACTCACGGACAAGGGGGTGTCGCGACGGCCATCCCACTTCGTCAGAGTGGAAAAAATGATTCGTTTAATTTTCCTGCGTGAGTACATGAATCAGATAGAGTAAGTTGGCTACAAAGCAGCAGATACTCACAGATTGAGCCCCATGCCGACCGCATCACTTGCAACCATCACATCGTAGCCACTATCGGGGTCGTTAAATAGCTGAGCTTGTTCCGCGCGGATTTCTGGCGGGAGACCTCCGTAAGCCATGGCACACCTCAGGCCGGTTTTCTTCTCGATAGCGTATTTCAAAGTGAAGAGGTCCTGCCTGCTGAATGCTACCACGCAGTCTCCGGGCTTCACATTTCGGAGAGTTTGAAGACTTTTGCTCGACACCGTGAGGGGAGTTAAACGTTCGTAACGGTGGACGACCAACTCGTCGCCTGTATCCTCCAACAGCGACTTCACCAGACCGACAGCCCGTTCCTCGCCACATAGGTGAAGCTCTTTGACGCGCAACCCCAGGATAGCTTTGGTCCATGCAGCACCCCGGTCTGGATCTGCTATCATTTGAACCTCGTCCAAGACCGCCACGTCGTACGGCGTATTGGGGTTGAGCATCTCGACTGTCATGCTCGCAAATGGGGCTTCGGGGTCCATAATCCTCTGCTCCTCCCCAGTGACGAGGTTGCAAACGCGAGCAGACGACTGGGCAGGTTTTCCTGGAACTTGTGGGAGGACGATGAGGCCCTTGTTGAGGCGATCGAAAATTTCATGCGCGAGTAGACGTAGTGGACCCGCGTACACGCCCGAGTGCGCGTTTGCGAGAGCAACGAGAGCGTTATATGTCTTCCCGCTGTTGGTGGGTCCAACGTGGAGAATGACTTTTCGCCTCATTCGACGGGTCTTGGGGTACAAGGCGGCCGCGTCCTGGAGGTCGAAGAGGCGGCGGATGGAGGCGAGGTTGTAATACGGCGAAAAAGTGGTGATGTTGTCCGGATCAGTCATTAGGGATGATGGTGGTGGCGAATCCTTTGCCGGGGGGCCGGGCTGAGCGGATGCCCATGTCAGGAAGCGAGAAAGAATGGCGCGGTTAAAAGCTGCCTCCGTTTCTCTTCCGGTGGATGCAAGGTGGCATTGATCCTCCAGGAAATCCAACGCCCACCTTTCTCTCATCGCGGCGAAGGTGTCTGGAGAGCTGGTCTCATCCAGGGCGAGATCCCGGAAGCGTAGGAGGAGCCAGTCGATGTCTTCATCTCTTAGCCCCATGGTAGTAAGTTTTCTTCGCACATCGGCAGATTTGACCCATGATTCGATATAGTGAGGAAGCCTTTTGGGTATATCGACTCTTTTAACGCGTGGTGGGTGGGCTGTCCTTTGAGCCGGGTAAGTGAACCTAAGCGCCGGAGACGCTTTATCCAATCGCTGGATTGGTCGTTTCAAGGTTGAACGAGAACGCTGTGCGAGGAATATTGGGAAAGAAGGGAGAGTATTTGGCACGGTATGAGATTGGAGTAGCGTTGGAGTCCTTGCTAGGCATACGCGTTTGAGGGGTTTCTGGATGTGGAACATTGGGGGGGTGAACGGTGCAAAGTCCGAAATTTTCGAACATCTACTTTCCTCATCTCATCCCGTTTCATCCTCCCATCCTTCCCAATCCCCCATGGCCGCCCCAGCTCGGTCACGTTTACTTGAGCTCACTCGTTTACGATGTGATATATTCTCGACGCTCTACAATCCTCTGGGTTTACGCACCGGCGCCAAGTACCTTCGTAGCCGGCTGCGAGGTCCTTCCATGGTTCAATATCATCCCAAACAACTCTCTTTCAAAGAGCTCTCTAGGGCCATGCCAGAGCTCAAACTTGTCAATTTCGAAGAAGAGCAGCGTTTGTTTGACGTCGCAGAACGCAAAAAGAGAGGGAAAGGCGCCCCCAAAAAGGCCAAGTCGCCAGGTAGGTGGACCTTTGCTCGTTCTTCAGTCGTGTCACTCATTTTCACTATCCAGAGGAGAGCCGACGTCTCGCAAAGAAAAAGAGAAAGTAGTCCACCTCTGGGCTGCATCGTACCTCTCATATTATGCCTCATTTCTAGAGAACCTTGTCACTCTCATTGTCGATTATCTTATGCCATTGTTGACGCGCACCCTAACACTCGCGGAGGGATCGAGTCGCACGATCACCAAACTATACAAATCGAAACATTCGTTACTAGAGATAAAGGGGAAGATCCAAACGCCACATTCCGGGGGTGATGATGCAACATGATGTTAGCGACGACCAGCGCGACGACGATAATATGCGAAACGAAAGACGAAGGTGATTGGGCGGCTCATTTACGAATGGAATGTCCCAATATTCTGTTGGGGCTGTTGCTGGTAGAGTTGATACATGTACTGTTGGTAAGCTTGGGGGTGCATGTTGGCGTTGGGGGTTTGTCCATACTGTGAGGGGGTTCCGGATACTCCGCCCATCATACCCATGTTCGCTTGGTTCGCGACTTGCGCACCGACGGACTGTTGGATGTTACCCGCGTGTCCAGCAAGGTTACCGCTAGTTCGACGAGTGATCGCCCGTTGGATTTGTGGGGGTGCGAAGCCGCTGTATGCATCCGAAGATGGGAAGGTGGCAGAGGGGATGTTTGGATGGGGTGAGTTCCCGAGTGGGCTGCTCAAGTTGTTCAATCCTTGCTGGAATCCTTGGACCGAGGGGGGCGGCTGGATTGATTGATTCAGTGGCAGTCCAACTGATTGCATCTGGAGCGCGGCCATCATCGCGGCAAGAGAAGTTGCCTCCCCGGCGTAGTTTGGTGCGGCTTGATGGGAAGGACTTGGCATCGACTTTTTGGCGGGCATGGAATGATGATAATTGGAGTGCAAATTCGGCACCGGGAGGCCAACTTCCTCGATCAAACGACGGTATGCTTGCACGTTAGTGACCTTGAGATCGGTGAGCACGCGCTTTGTGACCTCGATATACGACGCTCGGTGTGACAGGTCAATGAATGGACTTTGAAGGACCTTTTGAACGACTGCTACTCCGTTGACTTGGTCGCCAAGAATGTCGGTGAGGACCTGATCGTTCGGCGAGAAAAATAATGCATTGACGATCTGTGCAGATGCCTCCGGTTCACTTTTCTGGTTGACTATTCGGAGGACTGTAGACGAGGCGAGCTTGTGCGTGCAGAGGTGGGAGAGATGGGGAGCAAACCTGGGGGCGAGTAGGCGGTATCGGGAGTGGAAACCGGAAGCATCCAGGAGCCATGTCAAAAGAAGCGCTCCATTAGGGTTCGTAGCCAGAGGGATCGAATTGAGGATGATGGCGGTTGCTACACGACGCTGGAGGGACTTGTGAGTAACCTGAATGAATCTTTACGACTGTCACGTACCTGCTGGCTCAGAGACACCAGAGGGTTTTCAAGCACTGCACGCATGCATCGAGCACCAAAACGACCTTGCGCGATCTCCCAAAGTCGATCAGTCATAGTGTCAATGATGAAATCGTTGATGGGCGATTGGAATTTCAAGCAACATCTGGCGGCGTTTCTAGTTTAGCTCCAGTCAAGAGAAAAGCGCGAGATGCACTCACTGGACGACATAATTTCCGAACTGGTCGAGCATCAATGGGGGAGCATAAGGTCGGAGGTGCTGGGCCACAACAAGCATTTCCTGTTCGGAGGTGGCGCAGTCGATGATCTTCTGTGCTGCCCACGTCCCGTTCTTGTGAATGCCGATCATGGCTAGGTGAGGGGCCAGACGTTCCAACATGGCGGCTCGAGCGTCGGGTGAGCACTTTTCAAACAGCTTTTGTACGACCTAGACATGAACATGTCGGTGGTTGGGGTCTTTTTGCATACGATTCAGGGCTGCTTACTGTGTTACCCAGCCAATCAGAGGCAAGTTCGACAATCTCTCCATCCATGTACGACTTGGCTACTTGGTCAACCTCCTCTAAGGAGCATGTCCCCGAGTCGATGCGTTTTCGGAACTCCCTGAGCTTGGTGGCATCCCACTGGCGGGCATTGCCGCGTTCAGTGACCTGTGGAATGGTCGTGTAATACATGGCCGGTGGCCTAAAATCTGCAGGTGCAAGCTAGTGAGCTGGGTTCTTGTTGCAACGTTTGTGTCACGAACCTGCGAGGGCAGCGATATCACCTTCGGCGTCCGGGGCTCCGTTCGCAAGTTCGCGCAAAATGATTTGTTGTTCGGTGACTGTAGCAGGTTTGCCGTCTGGCGTGAGTCCAGCTGACGCTGTGGTCGCGGCGTGCGCTCCGCTTGAGATCAGGCTGAGCAAGAGATTACTCCTGTAGTTTTCCACAGCTCCGCCAAGAACCTGCTGATCAGCTGGCAAATTCGTAGCCCCTTTGACACTTCGGAGTGCGTGGATTGTGGCTCCAACTGTGAGATCACGGCCGCCTGGAACGCTGACTTTGGTGCCATCATCGGTTGCCACGGGTTGACCATCTGGCCCTGTCGTATTCTTAACTGGGACTCGTGCATAGCCGATTCGGATCGCTCCCACGTCGCTGCCAAGTACATCTCGCCCATTGAGGGCCTTTCGGGCTCGGATGGCGTCATCCAAACGTTCAAAGTTGACTGGGAGGATCGGTTTAGTTAGGCTTGACCAAGACAACAAAAACAGAGGTGCTCACTGAAGCCACAGTTCTTGTGTGTGAGGACTCGAGCGCTCTCGATAGGACCGAATGGACTGAAGACACTGAGGATAGTGGCCGGGGTTGTGGTTGCAGGGATGCTCCCAATCCAGAGAGCACGCGTCGGACTATTCTGAAGCTGGCTCTCGGGACCAATAGCTGGGGAGCTGGGGGAGCTGAGACCACTGGATGCAGGTCGAGAACCGCCGACAGAAGGAGAGACTGGGTTGTTGTTGGCCGCAGCACCCGTGATGGGCGTCATCGGAGGCGCGCTATCCGCTTTGCCGAATCCAATTCGGACAAGCTGGCCGTTGGGCATGCCAATGTTACCTCCTAGTCGGTTCAAGACATCATCCTTGGCTCGAATAGCATCTTGAATGTCGACGAAGTTGACAAAGCCACATTCCTAACAAGAGAGTTCATCAATGGTGGAATAAGATAGGTGGTCGCTTGTCCTCACCTTTTCGGGAAGCAATCGGAAACTCTCAATCGCCCCATAAGGAGCAAACACGTGTGCAAGATCTTCACCAGTGACGGCGGGATCAAGATTACCGATCCAAAGCGAGCGGGAGGGAATTTGACCTTGGGCGTTCTCGCGGCTGGGAGAGACTGCTCTAGCACTGTTCATAGATTGGGGAGCTCCTAGATGCGACGTGCTAATCTTGATGTTGCCATTGACACCGAGGGGAGCGGCGGGTTGGCCGGCGGGTCGATTGGTGATCGGCGAAGGTTGAGGACCAACGGTAGGAACGATCTGGCGCAGGATGGAGGTTGGGATGCCATTGACGACCTGGGACTGAACCGCTTGCGTGGAGAGAATGCCAGCAGTCTGAGGAGGCTGCAAGTCGTTGTAGGAGGGCTTTCTGACGAGGCCTGGCGGACCCTCGGTGACGGTGGCACGGCGACCAGCCGCGATCCGAGACGAATCGTCGAGATTGCCGACCGAGATGGCACGCGGTCGCACACCAGTGGCAGTGCCCAGATGCATGCTCTGCTTGAACCCCCTGGCGATGTACGGTGTGGTACCGCCACCCATGTGCAGAGCGGTCGCGGGACTGAGAGTGTCGTTGGCCTCGAGGATATTGGGTTGGTAGATCTGGGTGTCCTCGTCCAACTCTGCGGCTTCTTCGATTTCGACGGCTGGAGTCGACATGAGGGTTACTCCACGGCGGCGGTAAGGGTTGGAGACGGTGCTTGCGCGCATTCGGGCGGGTTGAGCAAGGCTACTGGCAATGGCTGCCTGGGCTTGCGTACGAAGTTCTGACACGGTGGCAGGCGGAGGTGTGCGGAAGGGAGCATCGTCTAGTCCGAGGTAATCCAAGGTGTGGACGTCATACTCGTCCATTTGAGAGTCTCCCGAGGTAATGCTTCGAAGTTCATCGAGAACTGGGAAACCGCTGTTGTTTGAGAGCCAGCCGGAAGAAAAGATGGAAGAACCAAAGGGATTCGATTGCAATCCACCGGCTGCGGGGATATTTAGGGAACCTGAACGAAGACGGCTATTGGCGGATGGGATGGAGGAAGCGACGGAAGCCGCATGACGGAGGCCCGGACGAGCTGGAGCGAGGGAGCTGGAGGGAGCAGCCGCAATGCCAGCCAAGTCTCCAGGAGCTCTGTTTGGGAATTCGGATGCTGGGGTATCTAGAGGAGATGGGGAGGTAGTTGCGTACTGCTGAGCGGCGAGTTGGACGTTCGACGGCAAGGTGCCGGCCCTTGCTCGCCGAAAGCCGGTTGGGAATGAAGAGGGAGGCAGGGCGGCCGATGCGGTGGTGACGGTCGCGGAGGCTGGCGCCAGATCGTCGACGACCGCGGAGAGGGTGGTGCCAACGACGGGTTGCGTGGATTCCCCGGAGACGCTAAGACGCCCCCCGGCTGGATTCATTCCTCTGAGAGCGGGAGGACGATATCGACCGGCGAGACTCTCTTCTTGTTGCATTTCGCGCGCTCTGGGGGATGCGGTCAGTGAGGGACTGGCGAGGTGGGGGTGGATTGGAATCGAGACCACGCACCTTTTGGCATAGGCAGCAGACGGAGCAGGCGGGGGAGTTTTACCAGATGGACGTTGATTCTGCTGAGTAGGAGCAAGAGATGCCATTCTTTCTTTTTTTTGGTGGTAAGAAACGATTAGGGATTAGAAAAGCCGCTTGCGAGTTGGACGATCTAATTGTCGAAGGAAAGGGTGATTAGGGATTAGGCCGACTGCGAAATCACAAATCGCTGCCGCCAGCGGTGGTGAGTACGAGCGTTAGCAAGAGCGAACGGACGGAAGTGCTTACACTTTTTGGATGTAGTGAGGTATACCAGACGCTTTTTTAGATGAGGTGGCGAGTGAAGGGGGGATGGTTGCTCTCTCAGAAACCAAAGAATGCCCTAATTCACACATGTCTCCAAGTGGTAGACAATCGAAACGCGGTTCTGCATATAAGCCCTAACTACCTATCGCTCGATATACCGTATGAAGAGGGGGAAAAAAAAGCCGACACGAAAACGAAAGAAACGTATGTTACAAGAGAGAAGAGAGAAATGGTTCGAAATACACTCGGAGCGCCAAAGTACAAGCAGGGAAAAAGGGGGGGATAGATAGAATAGATGGTGGAATGCGGTGTGTGCAGTGGAATAAACAACACCCAGAGGTAAATGCTAGAACGTGACGAGTGGAGAGAGATGCTACAAAAAGAAAGACACGGAGAGAGAGGAAGAACAAGAGTGATGAGAAAAACGTCGGACGGGACATCTACTCTTTATGTCTGCTGATCTTTTCCACACCAGCGCACACCGAGGTCTTGCGCATATTCGCCTGTAGAGCGGCCGTGTGTCAATTACAAACGTTCATCTAATTTCATAACCCGTGACCACTTACGTCGTCCTCGGATTCTTCCTCGTCGTCTTCGTCATCATCGTCTTCACGTGGTTCGTCTTCTCTTTCGGTGCTCTCTTCGTCCGACTCGGAGTCTTCCGAGGACTGAGCCTGTTCGGCGGTTGCGCTCATCCGCAGGGAGGATCCAACGGATGGGACGGTCGAGTGAGGGAGAGACGTCACGGTCGGCGTCGAGTCGTTGTTCGGCTTGGCAATGGGGGTATTCCTGCCAGATCCCAAGTCGGAGGAGCGGCGAGCGACTGATGGTTTGAGATGGTGATGGTGGCCGGAAGGGATGCGGACAGCCTGTGTGATGTGTTCTGGGGCGTCTGCGGGCGGGGAAACGGAATCTGGGAGGGCTGCGGCAGATGAATCGTCGTCGTGGGTGGCGGACTGGGCGTTGTCGGCTGCGGTGGTGGGCGTTGCTTCGGTTGCTGCTGCCGCTTCCTGTTCCTTGGCCTCGCGCTCTTCGCGTTCTCGCTTTTCTCGCTCTCTCGCCTCTCGGCGTTTGCGAACCCAGCCCATGCCACTTCCATCGTCGTCGTCCTCTGCGGCCACGGCGTTGGTGTGAGAGCTTTGGACTCTGGCGTAAGTTGAGGAAGCAGAGGACCCTCGATTGCTTCCCATTCCACCGTAGCCCCATTCCACGAATTCGGGTTCCTTTTCGACCTCTTTCCTCTGAACAGCGGATCGGCGAGTGCCGCCATACACGCGGCCGTTGAGCATGCGCGTTCCTGTAGCGACACCGCCGTTTTCAGAGGTGACTGGGTGGAGGGCGAGGCCTGATCGATCGGGACCGGCGCGGCCAATGTCAAAGGGCGAAGATCCGGTGGACATTCTGCGGGCAAGAGGTGCGCCAGAGTCTGTGAGTGTGCCGACAGAGCTTGCGGTGGAGTCTCTAGAGGAGGACCTGAAGAGGCCGAGGGCGCCTCCTTCATTGCCGTCTTTCTGGAGTGGTTTGTAGAAGGGCTTCAAGAATTTCTTTGTGGAGTGGCTCCAGGTGGAACCCTTCTTGGCACTGAGCTGGGGGGATCGAGTGGTTGGGTCTGGGAGGATGACGGCTGGGTTGTCATCGCCCGAGGACGAGGCTGCAGCTTCGGGGTTTTCGTAGAGCTTGTCCGAGGTGTGGTCGAAAACGATGACGGGGACGTCGTCTTGAGCCCTTGGGTTTGGAAGAGGAGCGAAGGTGATCCTCCTCTTTTGCTGAGCCTTTGAAGCTTGGTCGTCTGAACCTGAGGCCGAGTCGGATGATGAAGGGGAGGAAGGGGTGGTGTAGGACGTTGTTGAAGGCGATTTTGGGACGGACTGGCCGTGGGGCCTGATAGCGTTGAGGAGGATGCCGCCCTTTGGAGGGTCTGAGCGATATGCTGGATTGGTTGGACTGAGCATTGACGATGACATTGAGGACGTCGAGGATGGAAGATGGAGGGGGAGAGCGGGAATGAGGATGAAGGGAGGAAGGGGGGGCAGAGAGGGAGGAAGGGCGGTCTTGAAATAAACTCTAGTGGGGGATGGACCAAATAATAACGGGGGTGGGTGTGACCTCGGGACGGACAGAAGAAGATTGGCCACGTGAACAAATAAAGAGTGCTTAGTGGACATCTCACTCACGCCGTATCCTCGGACGGGCGAACGATCATTGCTCATGTCGGTATTTCTGCTCCCTGCCGAATTCATGTGCCTCGGATATCGTCTTTGTACGGGAGAATGACACGCATACGACGACGACGGACAGCGACGACTGACGAGGAAGACCCGGGGCGCGGACAGGGGATGATGGATGAGATGTCACATGTTTCACAGCCTGCGTTCCAAACATCGGCTCCGCTGCTTGGCTGGCTTGGCAAATGCAAGTGAAATGGGCTTTGTCACGTAGAAATTCCCTCAAATGGCCAAGACAGCCAGTAAGCCACGTAAAGTAAATGGGTTCTGCGAGATTACCACTGGCATGGAGAGTTCCGTCCAGACCCTTTGCGTAGAAGGGGGACAACGTGCTGTCGTCATTTCGGCTGGGCGGCTAAAAAATAAAATATCTAATCGGGAAGTGCAACTTGATACCCGCGCTCTTCATATCGATGCAGTCCCACACATCCTATCCTTGGCGTACGCTTGGGATGCCAGCCGCCGCAGTTTCCGTTACGCGGCACGTCCCTATCCGGTGCATCGGCACGTAGAAAGCCGTGGCCGGGATATTGGAAATGGCTAACGGTTACGATCGAACGCAAATCCGCGTCTGGGCTGAATGACGAGCAGCGGGAAAAGGCATTGCAGTCACCGATCAGCGTGAATTTCAGGTGTAGATGCACACACGCCTTTGTCACACCCGCACTGCGCCTGCGGATCCAGAACCCGCATCGGCTTTCCATTCCATCGTTTCCCGCTCAACTCCCTCCGAGGCCTTTGCTCGCTCCAACCCATTGCTTACCGATCACCTCAATTCCAGCACCATACCACCTAATTTCGGTCCGCGCACAACCTATCGCTACACGTGATCGCACACGGCCCAGTACGTTGTAGAACCGTCCTCTTCAATGACTCAACGGATTCACCAGTCGCTGCGGACCTGATACCCATGTGTTGTAGAAAGAAATTGCTAGTGAATGCCGTCACCCCTGATCAGGATATATTGAGTTCCCCTGATTGTTCCCACATCGCAACCGAAATGCTAGATCCAATTGTCCTCCCACTCAAATCATCCCTCGACGATAATAATACACCCGCTTATCTCTCCGTACACCATGTAACCCTTGCAACCACGCCCCCAGACCTCGAGGACATCCTATATCAGGAATTCTCAGATGAAGTCGCTCGAGGAAACACCTTCCCCCAGCAGAGTCCCACCTCCAAGGACCATTTCCACACCTACTTCTTCGCCCATGACGTATTCGTCGCCCTCCAAACAGATTCACCATCCCCAGGAACCACCCTTGAAGACGTCAGAGCAGGCCGCCAATGGAACCAATGTCTCCAGGGATTCTTCTACGTACGTCCGTTGTCACCCAATCCCCCACAAGACAGGCCATTTAGTCTCTTGCACACAACTTACACAGATAAAGCCAAACTTTCTCGATCGATCATCCCATGTACGCTATTTCATATCTCAGCCCACTCACCTTGTTACTCACTCATCCCCAGATTTGCAATGGCGGTTTCATCGTGCCATATGCCGCAAGGGGAAAGGGCATTGGTCACCTCCTTGGAAAATCCTTCCTCCACTTTGCTCCAAAACTAGGCTACAAAGCTTCCATTTTCAACCTGGTATACTCTTCAAATCTCGCATCGCTGGGAACATGGTATCGCTTGGGCTTTACCCGGATCGGCGTCATCCCAAAAGCAGGTCGTCTCTTGCAGCCAGACGGTTCCGAATCTTATATAGATGCCAACATTATTTACAAGTCGTTTGATGAAATTTGACAAAATGTAATTTTTGAAAGATGTTTGCAATTCCCCACAGCGACCCATGTCCAAGGGATTCTCGGCACATCCCCGACGTACCCCCGAACACCAACGCCATTCCGTACTATCTCCGGTTCGCTTTGAAACTGCGCTTCCCGGAGAACAAGTGCTTCGGCTGTCCAAGAACACGGAATTAGCCACGTCTCCTACGACCCGCCGCAATGCCACGTACCTTGAGATCCGGAATGTGAGTATCAGCTTCGTTCTTCTTCCCAGTCTTTCGGAACTTCTTGGCTTGCATCGCATACATCTTGCGCACTTTGACAATGTCCTGGGCATCACAGTCAGTGACAGCTCCAAGCCCGTCGTGTTCCACCTCACCTCGGGTCCTCCAAGACCAGCCAACGACCGATTAGTCCGCGCACGTCGGTCAACCGCCACCACCCTCGATCCCTTCTCTGTCCGAAGCTTCTTCCGAGGTGTGTCCTCGTCGACCTCCATCTCACTGTCATCTTCCCAGTCCTCATCCGCCTCCTCATCAACTTCCATCCCTCCCTCGTCTTCGTCGTCATCTCGCTTCCGCTTTGCTCCCGCGGCTTTAGCGAGGAGAATCGCGCGCTCCTCAATCTTGCTTGGATCATAACCCGCCTTCGTCAGCGCCTGGGTAAGGCTCGACAGCGATCGAGGAGCTTTGACCCGAGGCAGAGTGGGATGGTTGCTCTTGACTCGCTTCATTGAGCTCACCATCTTCTTGCCCCTATTGACTTCCTCTTGAGCTATGTCATCTTCGTATTCCGAGTCGATCTAATTGTCGCGTAATTGAGAATCGCAACAAAAACCCAATTCGATGAACCACTCACGAAGGAATCGTCCGAGTCGTAGAAACCCTCTGCAACGAGCTTCTCCTCCTCACGCTCCAGTGCCTCCAGTTTCTCGGCAATGTCCGGGTCGATAAAGTCGGCAATGTTCTTTCCTTGCCAGATCTCGGGCACTACGTCTTGCTTCCATTCATCGTTCTCGAGGACGTACGTTTCTAAACCAGATGGTGTAAGAGAAGCGTCCTCCTAAAAGCAGCAAACCCTGAAAAGAAACCCACTCTTGAAATTGAAGCTATAGATACCAGGACCACCATGCTCCGCCTCAATATCCCTCTCCAGCTTCGGTCGATTGGGGTCGTCAGGGTCGTATGCCTTCTTTCCTGCAGCCATTCTCTGCTTGACAATCTCCGGGATAAACGGCTCCCGTACAACGTCGTCTCTCGCTTTCGGCATGGCGACGTGGATTCGATTGACGATTCCTTTTACTTTTGATCCCTTTAGTTTGGCATCCACTCTGTGGGCCAAAAGCGCCTCGCATGCAGTGTTGCGAGCGTTCATAACGCCTTCTTCGGAATAGCAGGAAATTTCTTGTACGGTAACGTCCTCCTTCGACGTGATCTCGGCTAGTAACGCCTGGTTTTCAGGTGAGAGGTCGGAAACCCGGGTAACGTCGATCTTGTTGATGACAAGTATGACCGGTTTGTTGGCAAACAGCGGCTTGATCGAATGGAAAAGTTTGCACTGCAAGGCAAATGTGTCAATAAGTGGAACGCGCGGCTGCATTTACCGCAACACAGGACGCACCTGGGCCTCGACAGAGTACCCACACTGTTCGCTCAGGTCCATAAAATAGAGGATGCACGCGCGCAAGTGGGCGAGAGCGGTGATACTCTGCATCTCGATCGTGTTCATGTCCTCCAGAGGATGGTCCAGAATACCGGGCGTGTCGATGACTTGCCATCGGAGGTATTTGTAGTCGAGATGGCCAACAAAGAGGGACTTGGTGGTAAATGCATATGGCTGGACATCAACCTCGGCTCGGGTGACCTTGTTGATAAATGATGATTTGCCAACGTTGGGATACCCACATATAAGGAGAGTGCGGGTGTTGGGATCGATGGCGGGAAGGCGGGAAATATGTTGGCGGACTTGCTCGAGGTACGCTAGTGGGTCCTTTTGTCGGCGCATGATAGTGGCCATGCTGCACATCGTGGGTCAGAGACCGCACGCACGGAAAACGGAAGCAATCTACTCACCGACCAAGGGCCGCTTTTTTCAGCTGCTTGCATCGGTACAAGCTGTCTCCGAACTTGAGGAGACGAAGGTAATCCTTTGCAACTGAATCGAGTAAATGACGAGCAGTATTCAGTTGACCCAATGCGAGCTTGTAGTGATTCTTGTCGTATAGTACATTCATAAGTGATGAAATAAATGGGTGGAGATTCTTGACCAAACAAAGCCCAGTTAGCATGCAGTCAGCGCAACCCTGGAACGACTCACGTCAAGAATTGGGAATTCGGTCAAGATGGCACCAAGTTTCTCATCGAAGCAATCCTGGCAGAATTTGACCTTGCGCATGTAAAAGCTCCTAATGCGGCTGATCTTGAAATTCTTGTGAATCTCCTGCAGTGCCATGCATGCTCGTCAAGGGTCTCCTCGCAGGGGTCCAGAAAGGTTTCCGCACCGTTGGTGTCTTTCTCTGCGTCTTGCTGAGAACAATGTCCAAAAAGTCGTTTGCACTTGGCACGGGTGCGATTCCCTTCAGTCCTTTTGCTGCCATACTGCTTGCGGTCTTTGGGGGAAATGGCTTGCTGTTGGGAGGGGGGTAAGAGAAAATCGTTGCTCCGCACAAGCGCCCACGGTGACCTCCCAAAGCATCACACCCGCTCAATCAACCCACCACCATGACAACCAGGCTGCCATAATGCGGTGTTTTCATTTTGGGTCGCTTATCATATCCGGCAAACAAGCTGTATACATCTTTCTGTGAATGAAAACTGTTACGTTTCGATGCTCCCCACAGCTTGGGCGCCTTGGTCGGAAACCAAAATTTGTGAGTGTCTTGTCCCCGCAAGATGGGAAACTCCCTCGCAAAAACTTGGAGAGAACAAATAATTCCATGGCAAGTCCTAGCCATCCTTTTGCACCACCGACTACCTTCACCCATAGGAGGAAGGAATATTAAAACCCGGGCTAACATGCGAGGGCTTTGAATTCATTCCAGCCACATCCTCCATCCACCTTTCTCGCCCTGCAAAGCTCTCATTTCTTGCTAACCATCCCGTTGAGCTGACTGTCAGATGCAAAGGGGCGCAATTATTGCCAACACTTCTGGGTCCAATCATGGAGATCGTCATAATACGGCCCAGCTAAATGAGAAAATAGTGGGTTCAGTGCGGGCCAGGAAGAATTATCTTACCAACCTGACGGATGACTTGCGCCGTAGAGGACTAAGCTTGAAAAGCTCGCGCCGTGGCGAATCCAATCATCTTCGATCAACTTTTACGAAGATCTCCGCGAGTATCGCGGAGGATCTGCAACGGTTTCACGAGCACTTTTGACTGTCCCATTCGGCGATAAAGCTAGTCTGCAGCTTCCCTTAGACGAAGAACGGGACTTTGATGGTCATACTTTCGACTCCCAAAAGACCTATCACGGCCGCCACCACGGAAAAGAGAAAGAGGGAAACGAAGAAGATGACAGCGGGAAGCAAAATTCTAATGGTCAACGTTGTAATCAAAAGGTCGGATAGCAATCAGCCTCTCCCCTCGGCCCTAGGGAACCATTTGACCAATCCTCGACTCCACCAGATTGTAGCAGTAAAGAAACTGAAAGCAGCAAAATATGCGACTGTGGAACGTACATTGGAGGTAAGATTGGTTCATTCGGTCGCCCGGAGAGCTCAGTGCTCAAAGTCTTCTCAGTTAGCACTGCGGGAATCAAAAGTCTTGCTCGAGCTGTCCCATCCCAACATAGTCAAGCTCGAGGGATTTGTTGAGGATCTTCCCAAAAGAATTGTCTGGTTAATTTTTCCCTGGGAAGAAAACGGGAATTTGAAGGACTTTCTTGCATCGGGCGATTGGGAAATTCCGGAGCGAACCTCGCTGGTAAAAGCAAACTGGTGTATACTTCGAGCGGCTTCTGAGACCTATTATTACTCTAGCTCCACGACGTGGCACGAGGAGTAGAATACCTTCATAGCCAAAAACCGCCCATATGTCACAGCGATCTGAAATCAGTAAGTACTGAAAGCAGTGCGAAAGCGTTTCTTGTCGCCTGGCTAATTTGGCGTTTACAGCTGAACATACTAGTTGATTCAAAATTTCTCGCTATCATAACCGACTTCGGGTCTGCTCATCGTCTGTTAAATCCTGATCCGGACAAGCACTCGAGAGTGGGTGAAGACCGACCCCAGGAAGCATCGAATCTTACTGCGAGCCAAGAAGACTACGAGCTTCGGCCGGTTTTCTGTGCTTCCACCAATACAATAACTCTCACGGGGAATAAGTATTCCATTCGCTGGGCTGCCCCAGAACTTTTGACAGAGGATCAATCAAGTCTTGAGAGTGACATTTGGTCACTGGGCTGGATCGCGTACGAGGTAAGAGTGAATTTTCAAAGACTGTCGACAGTCTACACTCACGGCCCAGCCCCTCAATAGGTTATGACCAACGCAATTCCGTTTCATGATGTCACTGCGGACACCACTATTATCAGACGCGTCATTCAAGGCGACCTTCCCTTCATCGCCGCGGATGCCCGCATGTCATTGATTCGGGCACTTTGCTCCCTTGTGGCCCGATGTTGGAGCGTTGATCCCGATCGGCGACCAACTGCAGAGGATTATCGCAAGTCAATTTCTTGGATGGTGAGTCCTGTAATTCCATGGCTCAGACATTTCGACTTAGGCGAACTATGCGCTGCACGTTATACAGCCAATGATCATTCCCGCGCCGGACCGATTCGCGGATAGAGAAGCCTCGCAAATCCACTATTCTGAACTCCTGAGTAAACTCGGAGAGATGTATAGACGGCAGGGAGACTTCGTCAATGCATCAAATTGTTTCACTAAAGCACTACATATCGACGTTAAAAGCAAAAACAACAGGTGGAGGGCTGACGCTCTATGGGGGTTGGCTGATGTCCATCGACTGCAGGATGATTACTGCGAGGCGATGATGTTGTACGGCGAAGCACTCATAATATCTGCCCAAATCAAAGATGAACGAAGGAGAGCAAACGCGCTATGGGGTCTTGCTGAGGTGCACCGACTTCAGGACGAGTATAACCAAGCGATTACCCTCTATACCGAAGCCCTCCAAATACGGACCGACATAAATGCTCAAGGCGGTAGAGCTGATGCTCTATGGGGTCTTGCCGAGGTATACAGACTTCAAGGCGAGCGTAGCAAAGCCGCCAAGTTCTACTTAGAGGCCTTGCAAGTTTGTAACAACATCGGTGCTCAAAGCGGCAGAGCTGACGCTCTGTGGGGTCTCGCCACCATCCATCAGCTTCAGAAAGAATACAACACGGCGATAAAGCTCTATTCTGAAGCTTTGAAGATTTATACCGAGATAAATGATCAAACCGGGACAGCCAACGCTCAGTGGGGTTTGGGCGAAGTGCATCGATTTCGGGCCGAGTACAGCATAGCTATGGCATACCATTCAGATGCCTTACAACTGCGTACCACAATCGGAGATAGAGGGGGTAGGGCTGACTCCCTGTTGGGCTGACTCCCTGTTGGGCTTGGCCGAAGTATATCAGGGACGAAGCGATTACAGCCAGGCCGGAGCTATCTACTCCGAGGCCCTGCAGCTATACACCGATATAGGCGTTCGAAGCGGGAGGGCCGACGCGTTGTTGGGTCTTGCTACGATCCATCGGCTCGCAAACAAGTACGACGAGGCCGCCACGCTCTACTCTGAAGCCCTCCATACCTTTATCGCCATCAACAGTGAACACCAAAGAGCCAGAGCTCTGTTGGGCCTTGCTGGGGTACGTTGCGACCAGGGTCTTTGCAGCGATGGAATAATGTGTTATACGCAAGCGGCTGGGGTCCTTGAGAGGCTGGGAGAGGTGGGGGCGGCCGCAGCCGCTCTCGCGAATGCTGACAATATCCGACGAACCTTTGAGGAGGCCAGCAGCACGATATTTCACGGAGACCCTTGAGACATCTTGAGGTTGTTAGCTACTTTTATGCCAGCGTTGGACGTGTTATATATGTATAATGTCCTTCAGTTCAACTTCTTTCATTCTTCGCCACCCTCAGGATACTACTGTCCTGACGTTGGTGTCTAAACGGGCTGAATTTGGATCTTTTGACGACAAGACGAACCAATTGCATTAGAGTGGGACGTGAGCGATCGGCGGGTTACAACAATACGTGGAAACCCCACCGTCTTAGACATGATTTTGCTAACGGGTTTGGCTGTTAGGACGTTGTCAACTAGGCTAAACTGAATTGAAATTTGATAGTCTCTGTGGTGACCAGGAATACAATTACGGATTTCTATGTATCAAAGTGCGAGTGGAGGGCGGGGAGCAAACGTCAGAGGATAATGCGCGGCTCTTAAGCGGCTCAATGCCGAGCGTGGGATAAAGGAAGGGAGAAGGCACGGCATCCTTGAAAAGTGCAATTGATGTAGCGTTCATAACTAGGACTAATGCTGGCATAGCGGCCGTCGGCACTTTCGGACTTCAAGTTAGCGAGTCCGGCGGACACCAGCCTGGAAAGGGGGTCGAGGAGGGGCGTCTCACCGAAGCAGGAGCGGTACCTGATAGCGTTCGCTTCCAAACAAGGAGTCGGAGGACGGGACGACTGGATCGGTCACATTCGCAATGCTTCCATTCATACCTTGATAGGTTCCATTGGAACAGGTGCATCCACCTTGTCCCTCTTGACCGGTGGTGCAGTATCACCGTTAGACACCACTCAAGGCCTTCAAGTCCTGTTCTTTCCTTTTGTTTTGTTATACCTTGCAGAACAGGGTAAGTGATGATGTGCCTTAAATCACTGTTTAATATATTATTAACAGTGTAGCAGCCATTTCCTGGTTAGATTACTTGCAGATCCAAATGTGCAACGCATCCGAGTCGGATTACCTGTGAGTTCAAGCTGGGTGGTGCTGTTAGCTATGATCTCAACCGAGATTGTTAGAATTGAACATGATAGACCACCAACAGATAATATTCCAGCAGGACCATTGTTACCCGGTGGCGTTAAGACTACAGGGCCTGGCGGACAAGAGCCGGGTAGGTCCCGGTAGGAGGGAATAGCGTTAGGCACATGGGGGCAGATCCCAGGAATGAGATATCTTCCATCTGGTAGTAATTAACTACTGCAACCTTCCTCTTGCCTGCTATATAACATCAATTGCCACCCTTTTGATTCACGACTCAGTCCACCTGGATTGAGTTCAACTATGCTGGGCCAATCAATCACATTGTTCCACCTAAGCTACTTACAGTCATGTGCACCCAAGGTTGCCAAAAATGTAGAGTCTACTCACCACCCTTTGGCCGATTGGGGGGAGTCCATTTTCGCCTGGGAAACATGGGTTACAGATTGGAACCGAGGCAATTGGGTCATAAATTCGGTTTGAGCTTGGTCTTCATTCCAAGGGGTCCCAAAGTGACCTTATTCAATCAAAGCTATGAAAAAAACAGCAATGCTTGTCTATGTCGACCTTCTTTGCGTTCCCTGCCATTTCAGCTTCCAGCCTCCCAAGCTTCGGACGGCCCAGCTCACGTGACGCTTGTTGGCCAACAGGTGGATGCAGTG
>WSTY01000105.1:3702-33471 GCA_019633465.1 Tulasnella sp. 417
GAGCCACAGCGAAAGGCGGAGAACGGTCGACCAGTACCTCACACCGAGCGGTGGCCGAACGTCCTCCGACAGCCACCGAGCTGGACTTAATCTGCAATGTTGAACCTCTGGTGACAGGGACAGAAACGTCAGGCTCCGGTGACAGAGACCGAACAGGGACCTTCAGGTCAGCTTACGCGAGAGCTGGGGAATGAAAGACGACGTTGAGCCCTTGAGTGATCCCTCCTGCACCCCATTTTTCGTCAGAGAGAACGATCAGAGGGAGAGTCGTGCAACTGTCGAAGCATGAAATTCCGCGTCAGGGATCACGAATTCCCCAACGATGATTGAGTCTGGTCGAACGTACACGTCGATCAGGAAGCCTGAGCAGCCGCCATGCAAGGTGCCAAATGCGTTGATCATATCTAATCGTGCAGAACGGAAGCAAAAACGGACCTGGTCAGTATTGCAAGCCCCCGCCACAGCGCACGCGACCGCGGCTGCTTGCCCAAGTCCAACACACCTTCTTCAACAGCAACCTCGCATTCCACCTCGGCAGTCTTTTTCTTTTGATTTCCATCTGGGGCGCACGAAGTATCCACCCGAACGACCTTTAACCTCTGCCCGATGGTCCCAGCAAACCAGGATGCCTTGCGCATCCAGTTAATCAACGCTGTGATCAACACCCGCTTCTCCGCTTCGCTTGCAGTCCCCTCTGGCATGTCGGTAGCATAGCGGTAACCCAGGTCACCCTCTTGCTGCAACGTTTGCGGGGCGTCCGGCGATGCATCGGCGACACTCCAGTTCACATTCAAATTCGACATATTTCCTTCCGATTTTTTGGTTTCAGAGCACAATTTCAAGCGCGGCTTGGGTGTCCTTGAGGAGCGAACAAGAGTGAAGGAGTGAAGCGAACAAAAACAGTGAGGTAAAGCGAGGAGCGAGGCGGAGAAATGGGGGATAAAGAGCAGGGGAGGCGGGGGAGGAGCGAAGGGACGATTAATCCCCAGGTCAGGCTGGGTTTTTAAAACGGCAACGGCAACGAAGAGCACGCTTCGATTTTGCGCTAGGTGGATGCGTCATCTGTGTGCCCTGGTGAAAAGATCAGAGGCCGTACGGGTCGCGGCTTGATTGAATGGAAAAAGAATTCCTGGATCCCTGATCAAGGCTCGTGAGAAGTTGATGTCGCCCCCAGAATTCGCAGCACAGAAGGACCCAACGAAAAAAAAAAGTAATTTTTCAGGACCGGCGGACCCGGGAAAATGCATCACACATCCCAGCTAAAGGTATCGCAGTAACCCGACTAATACAAAGATCGTAGAATACGAATCGAAGAGTGATGGAGGTGGTGGTTTTTACGCCGCTCAAGCTACACGGCTCGAAGATCTCCGCATGGAAACGTTATCGCGACCGAATGACATTGCGAAGAGGTAGAGGGTTGACCCATCCGAGATTACCAGATGGCACCATGAGTAGTGGACCCGAAATTACCAAATGGCAAGAGTTGAGCCAGCCGGGAGCCTCGGTCTACATACCCCGCCCCGGTTCCGTCTTCTTACGCCTCTTACGAGGCGGTTTGGCTTCTTCGGCTTGCGGCAAGTTCTCTTCCGTGTTCCAGCTCTTGTCAAGAGCAACTTGTTTAATTTTCTGCGGAACCTTCCTCCAGTATATCTCTTCCCGTTCACCCTTCACCAGCTTCGCCGTTATCCTCTTCTGGAACATGTCGGGAGTAACCGACTGGGTTATCTCATCGTCCAAAGGTTCGCTTTGGCACTGGACGTATTTGGTAAAGTAGTGAACCATCCGATCTGCATGGTCACAACTGGACAGGCGAACGTAGCACTTTTGGGGGGGGGGGGATATCAGGAAACGGGTGCGGAAACTGATCAACGGGCACCTTGCTCACCGAGTCTAGACCCTTCTCCCAGTCAATGTAGTCAATTTCACTACCGTCGTGGCGCTTCTTGGTAAACGGAAGGCTCAACACCTTCTTTAACGTGGTTTTCTTGGTCCCGGGATGGATGTTCCGAACGAAGACAAGACATCCTTGAGGGTAGTCTGACCGGGTAGGGCCAATGCTATTGGTTGCCACGGTGGCCGATTCATTCGACAACTGCGGCTGAGCTCCCTTGTCCGATTTAACCTTGTTTTTATCTGGCGCGATCCGCAAAGAAGAACGGGTGGTGATCTCGGGTTCCGGTCGAGCGTTGAGTCTTGCAATCAGAACGTCTCGATAAGCGAGGTACTCATCCCTCAGCTCCGTCCAGCGTCGGCTAGTAATTCATTCCCCAAAAGGTTAGCCTTCTGTAGAAACCAACGAGAAGGATACCAGAACGTACTGTGTGATCGCCCGAAACCCGCAGCGTTTCGCGAGCCAAATCTTATCTCCGGTTTCGTTGGGCTCGCCTTCAACGTCCATCGGTTCTCCTCCCAAAGTCTCTCGGAACCTAGGGTCGAACCCCACCCAAGACCATTCTCTGGTTGCTTTTTCAGCAGCAGCAGATGAATTGCAGATAATAAATGCGAAACCTCGGCATTTTGTGTCGCTCTCGTCTCGACCCTCCTTAGGTGGGAAGGAAATATCCTGAACTACAATAGGTTCCGAAGGATCACCAAGACATGCTTCGAAGAAGGACACGAGTTCGTGTTTCGACTTGTAATGTTGTGGAGGGATATTTTCCTGGATAGGATAGGATAATTAATCAGTCGGGCAAAGAGGTGCAAGTTGAAACACTTGTTGATATCACACTCACGACATAGATGGTACGGGCGTTCCATTCCTCCTCAGACATATCTCTTAAACTCTGATCCTTTAGAGCTTCCCAATCTTTTCGCCGAACATCGAACATTGCTCCAGACCTTGCCGAGCGGGTTGTCAGAGACAGTCGCAATTCGAGGCGTCCGGTGCCGTATACTCGCAAAGCCTGGGCCAATTCGTTTGGCGATGCTTCTACATTCTGAAGAAGTGGTGCGTGCCGTATCAAAGTTTCGAAAGAAACCCCTGGTTTGTCCCAAAAACTTAATTAGTTCTTCTACGAGAACAAGTTCTGAAGAGGGGCTAAATCTTTTGGAAATCACTTACATCCTTCGGCTTGCGTTTCCAGTATTTGCCTAAGCTGAGCAGTGCACCACAAGCCGTAGTTTGTCAGAGAAAGTTCTACCAACGTGGCCAATTCTCGCTTCATTTGAACGTCTTTTGCATCAGCTTGCGCGGGGGCTTGGTCAACCTCTTGCTCTTTTCCCTTCGCTGCTGTTGAGCTTGACTCTTCCGCATTTTGTAAAGCTCCATGATCCCGTTTCTTTTTTGATTTGGGAGCGGTGCTAGCTGCTTTGGGCGCTGGTGGTTTTGCTTTTACGGAGCGGGGAACGAACATGGCAAACAAACGAAAGGCACGCCGTGCCGTGGGAAGACATTCCACCGGGTGGTCCGGCTTTCGGCATCCGAGGCAACGTTGGCCGACTTTGCATGAGGTTTTGGAGACCTTCTAGCTTCATTCCACTCCTTTCCGCCGTTCTAGGGACATCAAGCGACAGGTCTTAAGACGTTTGCTACTGTTCGGTCCACCACCCATCCGCACCTGAAGCAGAATGGACGTCTCGGGCATCGCAGGAAACGCTTCCGACGATGACAAGACCCGCATCAAAGGCGCCATACTAGCTAGGCACCCTAAAGGATCTTTCAAGGCCTGGATTGCCGAAAGACTAAAGCTCGTCAAAGTGGAAACAACTCAAGATGACAATGCCCCGAATAAAATTATATACCGGATCATCCATGAAATCGAGGCTTGTGATGGTAGGACTACGAAACCAAGCGCCCATTCAGACGTATATATGAACTTAAAGGCTTTTTTGGTAGAAATGGATAATGGAGGAGGGAGTGTTCATGGAGGCTGTATCGCGCATCTGGGCTCAATGTACGTACACCTGCCAACCACAACAAGAGTCTTTGACGAACCGGCCGATTCCTTCAAGCTGTTCGTCCTGTACCTTTCTCCTCGACTCAAGGTGGACCGGAGAGCAAATGACGGCGAACTTGGACGTCGTCTACCATTCTCCGATTCGGTCGTAAGTCCCGAGGGAGGGAACGATCTTGAACTTTTTTTGCTGAGATAATCGTTTCCCAGAGGTGATTTGATTCGAATTGTTTCAACCTCCGTGTCATTTGGGGGCCGCGTGGCCACTTCGCGGTTTGAAGTAAGACAAGACCGCTTGACTGTTGACGTGCAGCGCCTCATTTCACCTGCTTATCCGGTAATAGATTTGGAACCGATCACGCAACGCACTCGCCGCTAGCGGCCTGCAGGTGAAGAGGAGACCTCCGAATAAGAGTAATTTATGAGCGCCTATGGAGCAGGGTGGGCGCTAGAGATCTCTGTCGTGACGGGAGCTGGTTTATGCGGCATATTCCGTGTGAATGAAGGGATCATCTCCCCATATTACTGCAGCGGGCGGCATGGAAGAGCTGTCTCCATGAGTGATACTGTTTCTACCCATGATGGTAGCCCAACCGGATGCGAGGCCGTTGATTTTCGCTTCCCGAGAGTATCAGATCGCAGCGCGAGTCTCAAGCGCAGTGCACGGAGCTCCTCCCTCCGGGAATGAACCTGAACGAGCAACTTTGAGCACTCGACCCTCTTCGGACCCCCCCAGGTTGCTCCGAGCCGAGGTTATAAAAGGGGACCTGGAGGCTGCGGCAGCTTTAACCGCGTTGCCAGATTTCCCCGTGAGAACCCCCTGACTGCCCACATCTCTGAGTTCTTTCCTTCTCTACCTCACCATGGCAAGCCCACCGAGCACAGTCGAATCAACTATCAGAGGCAACGTTTCGGACGATGTCAAGAACGACATCCAACATGTCATGACTGGGCTGGTTTTCAAGCCAACCTTTGCGTGGTCCGTCGGCAAGAAGCTTCGGATTACGGATGTCGACCGCCTTGAGCCTTCGCAGGGGGCTCTCGTAAACGGAGGGCCGCTTGAGACAACCACCGCTCGTGTCATCTGCGAGCTTGACGTCGACGGATGTGAGCCCGTTCTTTCTTCTCATACATTTGTTTCATCGCCTTCTGACGGACTTATGCATGGCCGGGTTTCAGCAATGTGCGACGGCGAAGGAGTGCTGCATACCGGTTGCATAGCATTCTTGATGGACTTGTAAGGCGATAAGATTTTGGATTCGTTCCGCACTATTTCTGATGGAAGCGCCCATGGCAGGTGCACGACTTTGACCTATTTCCTCTACGACGATTGGCGGACAATGCACGTGTCTTCGACCCTCAACATATCTTATCATGATCAAGCAACGACGTAAGATATCACCTCACTATTTCTCCCATAGTTAAATAACGTCTTTTTCCATGGGGTTTGTTAGCGGGGGTCAACTTCGAATCGTTTCGTCATCTGTCACTATGGACGGCGGTCTCGGAACATCCAAGTGCGAAGTACGTTGTCGAGTACCATCATATTTCCGTTCTATTTTCGTTTAGTCTAACTCTGCTGCTGTTTAAATAGATCTGGGAAGCCAAGGAGGGCGTATTGATCGCCAGCGGAAGCCATACGAAGATGCGTCCATCGGCAAGCAAACTATAATCCCTACCTTACACAACAAGACCGACTGCGTGTCAGTTTCTTATTCGATTAGGAGAGACTGTATTCCTTGAGATGATACCCGAATGTAGCTTATGACAAATCCGAGTTCTGCTTGCCGCTGGGCAAGCGCAACAGAACAACGAGGCTTGGGAAATGATTCACTCTATTATCAACAGTAACACCTTGATAGATAACAAAGACTGTATGGATGAGCCGAAGGTAGGGGTTATGCGAGGATTAGTGGGAGAGGGGATGGAGGCGGGGCGGCGGCTGGCTCATAGCCCTCCACGAAGAGCCAAGACCAAGTGTAGAGTAGACCCCGCAGTGATGTTGAACTCCTTTGCAGTCTTGTCGTCGGCCCTGGAAAGTGTCCATGGAACGAGTTTAGCCTCAGCGGCGCAGGAGCAAGAGCGAAGTGCTTACATCTGTCTACCCGAGAAAATCAACCGTTGCTGTGGTGGAGGCACGCCAGACTGTTCTTCTACTTTCTCCTTGATTCTAGCGATCTACAGATAATTAATGCAAGTCGTGTGAGGACGGGCGGCTTCATGGCAGCGTGTTGGCCGCCCAGGTGGTTGCCTCTCCGCATCCACCTTGGGAGCGGATAGTCCTTACCTTATCCTCAGGATCAATATCGATCTCAATCTAAAATGAATTATGTCTCAGCAACATCCCAGCAGGCTAGGTTGGGCGGGCTTCATACCTCCTTCCCGGTCAACGTCTAACGCGTAAGCAAGGAAAAGGGGAGTCAGGTAACGCCCTCAGAAGATACAATGATGTAGACACACTTTCACTTTGATCAACATCTTGGGCAAAAGTTCGCTGGAGGAGAGTAGACAGAGAGGGACAAAGGAGTAGGGTTATGGTAAGTGTGGTGGTAGCTGGTTATTTAGACGCGTCCAGCCTGAATCGAAATTTCCCATTCCTTCCGCAAATGGCACACGGGGCAAATGATTCATGCAGGTCACCGGCATTCCGCACAATTACGCGAATCTTATTCTCAGCATCGCCATACGAGTATCCAACGAATCATTATCGACGAGAATAACGCCGATCCGGTGACCTCTCCCGGCTCCGTGAGCGCCTTCGACTTCGCCCGTCATCGCGTTCGTATCTCCTGCTGCTATCCCCACGCCTACTATCCCGTCTGTCGTCTCGGTTCCTTGGGGACGCTGACCGGCTCCTTGTTCGACGCTCTCGTCGCGATGAATGGTAGTCATCCGAGTCAAACACCATTCCATAGCCATCGTCCCGTCTGCTGCTTCCGCCACCGGATTCCCTGTAGCGCGACCTCTCTTCGAGGTCTTGCCTGCCACCGAACCCTCCGCGACCACGACCACCTCCTTTGCCGCCTCTGGTAGGGTTGTTCGACCAGCCTCTATTAAATTTAGCGATCGACTGGGAGCTGGTGATTCGTGTCAGTCATGATAGAGCGCTTGAATACTAGTTAGGGTACTTACAAGTCAACCCATATTCTCCGATCGTCAACGAGAACGTTCTGCATCTTGAAATATGCCTACGAATACTATTATATCAGTCAAGTTTCCGTTGAAAGATATTTGTCTCCTCACCTGTTCCGCCTCTTCCCTTTTATCAAACTCGATGAAGGCGTATTGAAGCGAATCGCCAGTCTTTTTGTCCCGGATGATCTGACAACTCATAATCTTCCCGAAACGAGAGAATATGAGCTCGAGATCCTCATCTCGAGTTACCGAGTTGAGCTTGCAAACGAACAAGACGTTCTCCGGGGGGCGAACGTTCGCGAATGGCAAATCACCGACCATTTCGAGAGTCAGTGCGGACGCAGCTGCGGCTTTGCGGCGACGTTCTGCTTCCGCTTCCTCCTCGGGTAGTTCGGCTAGGGGATCCTCATCTTCTCGAATGCGAGCAAAGTCTCCCTCGGCGTCTGGGGGCCTTGTTGGGGAGGCGGGTGGCACCACTAGGCCTTCTGGATCCGGGAAAGGATCGTCTGGATACCCGCGTTGTTGTTAGCAGTTGCTTGAACTCTCGGCTGAAATGAATCGTACCTAACACCACAACATGCCGAATTCGAACGTCCTTTAGTGGACGTCCATTCTCGTCGGTATAGACGTCGTTGAGCGCGTCAAGCGTTTCCAAGCCCTCGACAACGTGCCCAAACACAGCATGCTTGCCGTCAAGGTAATCAATATTGTCCGCCAATGTGAGGAAGAACTGACTTCCACAGCCGCCTCTGCCGCCGTCGACAGCCGGAGCGACAGCCATAGATACGGTGCCTTTCTTCGAGTGCTTAAGGCGAGGCACCAGCTCTGGAACGAAATAACGTGCGACGCCTGACTTGGGCCCATCTTCTGCCTTAGACGCAATATAAGAAGCAGCGCATTCCCCACCTGTGCCAGTCGCGGTGGGGTCGCCTACTTGGGCTAGGAAGTCTTTCGATACTATTAATAAAATATAAGCATTTCACGTTCGACGTGCCAGGCGAGTGCGACGCGCACCGTTGAAGAATGCGTTGAGGGTGTAATAATACACTTTACATAGCTTGAGGAAATTGGCGCAGGTGATCGGACAGGCTTCGACCTCAAGATCAATGACAATGTCACCCAAAGAGGTCTCGAGCAGTACCGACATCTAGGCAGCAGCTGCTAGCCTGTGCTCTTGTGTGGGTGGAAGAACTGCTCGCAAGGAATCGGTTCGAAACTGGCCTGGAGGTAGTTTGCCTTAGTTTGTTGCGTCGATGTTCACCGAGTTGCCAAGAACGGACCGACCTCTGTCCGGGCACCGTCCACCAACCTCCACGCACTTCCGGCGAGAATCTTATCCCCGCGAGCAACTTCCGATATTTTTACTTGTATCCGTCCACGCGTACTCTCGTCCGAGTGTATATTATCTCACAAGCTTCGCTGTCACTACCAAAAATAGTCCTTGGGAACTAAGAACGTCCGAGGGTTTGATCGTCAGGCCCAATGTCTTGACGGATACTGCTCCCCTGTCACTCAAATTTGTGCCGCGTAGCTGCCGACCCTCAGCACATTTTTAAACTCGACGCTGGAAATCCTTTGCTCGGACTAAAGTGCGCCCTTCTTTGCCAATCCTCGGTAGATTTCCTAGGTAAAACTGACAAAGGAAGTTTCAGAACCTCAAATGGCGCCAACTTTGGTGTTCTTGGCTCCATAGGATACTTCACAGCTTGGCGACCTCTGAGCCAAAATCGCCGAATTTTCTTGACGGGGGAGCGGCGGTTGCTTGATGGAGTTCAAGAATCATTCCACCTGTGACAGCATGTTTTCGTTATTCTACCGGGAAGAAAGATTGTTGGAGGCTCAGAGTATAAATAACTTTAGAAATTCGAGTCTGGCTCACCAATATCAACAACCATGCGATTCGCAACCACCGTTCTCGCTCTTACAGCCCTTGTGCATAGCGCTCTCGCGCACTGTACGTTTCAAACTCTTGAGAATGGCGCATTCGCTTACCTTTTCCCTGTGTAGACACTTTCCAGTACATCTGGACGCCCAACGACAACGGGCAATACGTTGGTATGTACGATTCCACAAAGGAGTGCGCGGTTCCTTACCCCCCTCGCTCTCAGGAATCCGCCATCCCCCAACCAACAATCCCGTCACGGATGTCACAAGCACAGACATTCGCTGCAACGTGAATGGATTGAGTGGATCTGGAATCTCCGTCTTGAACGTCGCAGCTGGGTAACCACCCTTCTTATGAACGTTGTGTTCCATGTGGCTCACCATGCAGGTCACATCACCCCGTATAGAACGAACATCACAATGGAATGGCATCAACACGATCAACGAACTGGAGAAGATGCTATTTCTGGCGGACATAAGGGCCCCATCTTGGTTTACGCCGCCAAGGTTCCCTCTGGCCAAACTGCTGCCACCTGGGACGGCAGTGGTGCCGTCTGGTTCAAGCTCTATGAGAGCGGACTGATTTCTGCAAGGTATCTCGCAGCAACGCACGTTCATCGGTCCCCGAGCCGCTTGCTGATTGCGGTACCACAGTTCTCAGACCTGGGCATCGGACATTGTCAATGCCAACGGCGGTAAACACTCCCTCGTGATACCCAAATGCATCCCGACAGGTCAATACCTCCTTAGGGTCGAGTCCATTGCCCTGCATGTTGCACAAAGTTATCCGGGAGCTCAATTCTACGTCAGTTTATTTGCCCGTGGATTCCTGGTGATAGATGTTGACGCCTCTTTGTCAGCTCGGCTGTGCCCAACTTAATATTTCGGGGGGAGGAAGTGGTAGCCCATCCCCACTCGTTGCCTTGTCAGTGCCCCTTTCCTTGGCGGGGACAAACCTCTGTCCACTGACGTCTGTTCTTCAGCCCCGGAGCATATAAGGGTAGCGATCCCGGAATCACGGTTCGTGTGCTGTTGATAACGTTCAAACCTCTCCCTAAACGTTTGATATACTGCAGGTCAACATTTACAATAACCTTCAATCCTACACGATCCCAGGGCCTGCGGTGTAAGTGATTTCATTCCTCCGGGCGTTTAGGCCTCTTCTTTAACCCTGCCCTTTCTCGGTAGTTGGAAATGTTGAAACAAGCCGAAGCAAGCCTGACTCTCTCCTCGACATTGTACCGTCTGGTATCCTGTATTCGGAGAATATTAGTTTTGCTGTTGTGGATCACTCATGACCAGCGTTCTGTCGATATTGTGGGGCTGACCGCATGGCCTCAGCTCGGTTGGCCGAGCCTGAATACTCTAAGTTGAGTTCTTCTCAGTAAGCTGAATGAAAGGTTTGTCGAGACCACCGGCGACGGTAAGCTCCATGGAGCCGATTCGTGAACCGTCCTACTCCAGTATAGATGTGCGCCAGAGCTAGTTGTTCCACGACCGACAAAAGCAGGTCAGGTTCGTCCCTTCACGTATCTCTCTATCACTGTGACTCTCACCACGCTGTTGAGGTCCCCGGTCTGTTCTTACGTTCGATTTGCCAAACCTCTGCACTCACGTGCCAACCAACCCTGAGGGCTGCATCGAACAGAGATGTTTCAACGTGGTCATAGCCGAGTACTTCCATGGTCTGTGCGCATTTTCAGCAAGATCCGACTGACGGATGTAGGCGCCTTGTGCACGAGCCCCTGTCACGCGCTTCCAGTATTTAGGCCGCCACCGTGACAAGTCAGCTCCGACCGAACGATATCCAACCATCTCCCACCTCGTTTGCATAACCATGGCCTACCAGCTTGCAGCTTTCAAAGTCCCAGATATCGACAACGAGCCACTAGTACGGACTTGCTGAGGTATTGGGACATCAGACAGCTTACGTTCTCTCGGATCTGAATTGGTAGAGGCAATATGCTCCGGCTACTGCAGAACGTGCGGGACTACAGGCTGCGATCGCCCAGATGAAGAAAGAAATTCCGTTTGAAGTTCCAATTGTCATCAACGGGAAACCTGTAAGCCAATCGTTCCTTGCCCCGCCCCTAGAAAGTGCTAGACATTCTCCGAATTCAGATCAAGACAGGCAAGACCGCCAAGCAGCCCATCCCCTCGGATCACGCATCCCACTTATGCACATATCACGAGGCCGACGAAGCGACGGTGGCTGAAGCTATCAAGGGTGCATTGGCCGCGAAAGCCGAGTGGGAGGCTATGTCATGGCATGATCGCGCCTCCATTTTCTTGAAAGCAGCGGATCTAATCAGCGGCAAGTACCGCTACAAGTTGATGGCCGCTACGATATTAGGACAAGGAAAGAATGCTTGGCAAGCTGAGATCGACGCTGCCGCTGAGGTAAGTGACTCCACTGCCCCGCAAAAGTGACGACATGACTGAGCTCGCGGCCTGCGCCATTCAGCTCGTCGACTTCTTGAGATTCGGTGTCAAATACGTTGAGGAGTTATATGCGCAGCAACCACCGAAGAATTCTTCCGGTGTTTGGAAGTACGTAGGCTTGGCCATCTTATCGTAAGGTGGTTCTGATGTCTCTCCCGCTCTAGTCGAGTAGAATACCGGCCACTCGAAGGCTTCGTCCTCGCCGTTTCTCCGTTTAACTTTACTGCAATCGGCGGTAATCTTCCCGCTGGTGAGCACCGACTCTTTGTTGAGTAAGTGCTCCAGCTGAGATCCCGTTCTTTCCTCTAGCACCTGCGCTGGTTGGCAACACTGTGGTCTGGAAACCATCGCCAGCAGCCACCTACTCCAACTATCTTATCCATCAAATATTAACTGAAGCCGGCCTACCAGCTGGTGTCATCCAATTCGTTCCGGGCCCTCCACCAGAAGTTGTCGCCCAGTGCATCTCTCATCCCGACTTTGCTGCGTTGCACTTCACCGGCTCGACCTTTGTGTTCAAGAAGCTGTGGAAAGATATTGCAGCCAACATCGACAACTACAAGAGCTACCCGAGAATTGTAGGCGAGACTGGAGGGAAGAACTTCCATCTGATTCATCCAAGTGCAGAGGTGAGGAGTGCGGTCACGCAGAGCGTACGTTCGGCCTTCGAATACCAAGGTATGCCCCACAAATGATATCGGGCAAGGTCCGTTCTGATCAGGTTGTCGCTATGTAGGCCAGAAATGCTCAGCCTTGTCAAGGCTATACGTCGCGTCCTCAGTATGGAACAATGGTTTCAAGGATCAACTAATCCAGGAGACCAGTAAGATTACCGTCGGCACCCCAGAGGACTTCCAGCATTTTATGGGCCCAGTTATGTGGGTGTCCACTTTAGCTATCCTTCCCTCGTCCTTTCTCTGATGTCTCCGGGGAGTTTAGTGGAAGGCCCGCATTTGACAAGATTATGAGCTATATCAGCAAAGCCAAAAATGCTGGAGGAGAGATTCTCTGCGGTGGAACTGGTAATGCTCTGCGGACCACGAAGATCAGGACTTGGCTGACGCTTGCTGTTCAGCGGACGATTCCGTTGGCTACTTCATTCAGCCTACCGTCATCCTGACCAAGGATCCCAAATCAATCACAATGGTCGAGGAAATATTTGGCCCAGTGCTCACGGTATACGTCTATGATGATGACAAGTACGAAGAGACTTGCAAGCTCATCGACACGACCACGGCGTACGCGTTGACTGGTTCCATGTGAGTGCTATTTTCCGTGGTCCGCTTGACATCCTAATAGATTCTGAAACCGGACGCTACAGCTTCTCTGCCGATCGGGCCGCCTTGATCAAGGCCTCCAATCTGTTACGGAATGCTGCCGGTAACGTCTATCTTAATGAAAAGTGCACTGGTGCCGTTGTCGGTCAGCAACCCTTCGGTGGAGGCCGAGCCAGCGGAACCAACGACAAAGCTGGAAGTATCAACTTGTTCTATCGCTTCGTGTCGCCAAGGAGTATTAAGGAGGGCTTCGTTGGGCTGGAGAATTTCGGGTATCCTTCCAACTTGATGTGATGCGATGCAGAAGAAAGGCCCATGTTAAGTACTAATACGATAGATACAGTAAGGAGTGATGAGATATTGACGAATAAAGGAACCGGATATTCAATGAGCGGAGTAATTGCGGGTTTGGCATCTAGGGTATGGGAAAGAATGAAGTGGCAAGTCGGATCACTTGTCAAGTTTCTGGATCCGTATCGCAAGTTAGCTAAATATCACGGCTATGATAACTTGGATGGGCGTACAGCGTTGATTTTCTCGAGAGCAGCCAGAATCTGCGACATTGTTGGGTCATTCGCCTGAGATGCCGGCCGAGGCTGTGACCTCTTCAGTCAGCTCACTTTATATGATGCTGCGGAGGGCTCAACTAACCGTAGGGACAGGGGAGTACGCCGGGGCCTTCTCGGGTGCGGGAGTGGCAACCGCAGGTTCATGGTCCACTCGAGTGACGGGCTCGGTGGAGGCTGTGCTTGGCCCTGGGCGTTCCCTCATACGACGCTCTGCCTCCGCCTTTTCCTCACGGAATGCCTGCGGATAAAACCGGTAAGAAGCACGACCATAAAGAGCGAGATACGAGGTCATACGTTTTCGATAGACACCAGTGTGTCCATGACACTGCGAATTCCAGTCCTCACGGCAGTGACGAGCTATGAGTAAGATGTGATGAGTAACCAATCGGCCAAGGCCGGACGGGAGGGCGACCCTACCTGTTCACTCGCTTGGCTCATGTTCAAGTCATCGTCGTCGGTTGCAGTCGTTGCGACGTGTGCAGACTCCTCCACTTGGCCACGGCGGTGTTTCCAGTACCAAGAGTGCTGCATGCAACGACCCCACGATGAGTGCGACCCATCGGCGTGTTGAGAAGACCACATCTGGCGGTTTTCTTCATGTTTGTGCATCCATAGAGCAGCTGAAGCGCCACCAAGGAAGAACCTGGTGTTGCGGTAGGCCGTGAAATTAATCGGGGGTGTTTCAGAGATGAGAAGGCGTGGATCACCTACCAGAAGAATCGAGGAGACATGTATCGAATGATTTCTTTGACAAGAATACGGTTTGGATCTGGGTATGGATCTGAGAGAGGAGTGTGCGAGAGGTGAGCGAGGGATCGACAGTAGGACGGGGTCTGTGTGAGGGGTTATAATACTCACCAAGAGGACGCATGCCGAAGTGGGTGACGAGTTCACACTCACAGGTATCCGAGAGCAGCACAAGGGTTGGTTCGGCGAATGTCCAATGGATACTCAGGGATTGCGCATCTGCATCTCGTGGCGGCCGCTTTTGAAGCGAGAGGATGACGAGGGCTCCCGGCACGGCACCGAGTAAACACCCACAAACCGGTTCGGCCTCCACCCCGAGCCCGCCAACGCGGCGCCAAGCTCCCGCCAGACGATGCCCTCTCGGACCCTTTTCGAGCGTTAGCACTGCGCCGGTAGCGCGCAGTTCCCGACGCGTACTCGATGTCGATCTTCCGGCTGCAGCCGGCGTAGGCGTTGACGACACCCAGAATCTCGTCGGCACGGATGTCGCGTTCCTTGCCGTAAAGTCGAGATACGCAATGTATCGACCAGAAGAGCCTAGGAACGAAGGGTAGCAGAAGAATCACCCTAAAGCAATATCGTTCTCATCTAATTCTGATTAAATGTGCCTATAATAATTCTAAATTATATATGCTCTGCCAACTTAGACGTGCACGAATAATTCTCCCGGTTCCCCCTTGATCTGTCGTTTATTCTTCTTGATTTGTTCAATTTCCATCACTTTTCCCTTATTCTTCAAGTCTGCATCTAGGCTGCCTTGCAAGAATTTCATCACAGTCTCGTGTGTCCCTTTGATGACCCCCGCGCCCCGTTTAGCCCATGGAACTAGGATACCAAAGTCTGAGAAATCCGAGTGCCCGGAGCGCACTAAAGGTTCGTACGGCTTTCAGTCACCGAATAATGTGAGTAAGCAAATTACGACGCACGAATTGTCATCAAGTAGGCCGCAGTTTTCTCATCGTCCTTCCATGCCTTCACGATCTCCTGCAATCGATCGAAGTTCACATCCCAAATTGTGAAGGCTTCCGAGGCGATGACGCAGGCGGTCGGCCGTTCCTTGCTCAGTGGGAGTGGAAGGGGACCCGACGGTGCGAATGGTTCCACCCACGGATCAAGCAATATTGTCTGCCGTATAGGAAGAGGTTCAAAGCCTGAAGGAGGCGGATGCGATAGAATGGAAAGCTGAGCGTATCTTGTCAGTACCTTGCTTGAAAGATCAACACGAATTCGGACCCACAGACGTCGCGGAACCAAAGCTATGACCCGCCATAACGATATTCTGCTCGAAGTCGACTAGGTCTGAACGAGGGAAATTAGAATTGACAATAAGGGGAGATACAGATTTCCATCGTACCAGCGATTTCGGTAGTTCTGAGAGCTTTCAACGCTTCGTAGACTTCGTTCCGTCGGAACTCTAGTTGTTCGACTTTCCACGGCATGTGGTCTGGGGGAGCATATCCTTTCTCCCATTTTACTTCCTCGATTCGGAAGTAGTGCTGTTCATCTCCCGACTTGGGATCAATGAAAGCGGGGCCAGAGCGATCTCGGTGTTCTAAGGACAGAACAACATAGCCTTCAGACGCTAGATTCGAGCAGAATTGACTGGAGGACAGACGTCTCGTCACTAATTAGAATAGAAAAACGTCGTAAAGTAGACACGTACCTGTAGGTATTTCGTGTCCCGGCAAGTCCATGGCTAAATACAATGAGGGGCCACTTGCCGACTGGGGACGGGTGAATTTCTTCTGACTTTCGGAGTGGCGAGTCCTGACTTAGAGGCATCTAAAGTCGAGGGTTTAGTCTCACATATCTCCCCCAGCGAACGAACCAAGTACCTTCAGAAGGACACCCCACACGTACGCAAGGGGTACCAAAAGCCACCGCGAGACTCCTGGTGTGGTTTCAGCGATTGATTAGTGAACGACCAAGGCTCTAAAAAGCGTTGTTTACTCTTACCTAGGAATGTAGCATAGCCGCGGAGCATCGCGCCAACAGGTCTGCATAATAAGGAGTAGGCGAAAACGTCAGCCACTAGACAACTGGTCGACCCTGTTCAGACTGACCTTGGGAGCCAGCCCACACCAGGCCGAGCCTTCTGGTGCTTGTCTTCTGTTGGATAAAATGTCGAAAAACATACTTCATCAAGTCGTAGCGCTGGCGTTTCTCCATCCTGTAACCGCGCTTTTCCAATTACTCGCGGTGTCGAAACCTGAAACGTGTACTCTGAGAACCCCACAGGATATCGTCCTAATGGCTTTGGGAGACGCATTTTAACGGCTCAGGAGGTTGTAGAGATGGTTGTGGTTGGGATGAGAGAATGGACGTGCACGGAGCCCGCAAGGTTTCATTTTCGGGGGGTCGGATGCTGTTTGAAGCCGGTTCGGGACTAGGGTGCCGCGGAGGACCCCGAGTGTCGTGAAGGCTGTCTTATGTCATCCGGGCTAATCGGCCCTCTGTCACCCTCCAACATGTCTTGTTTTCTACTCATCCCTTGAAACCCATGAACTTCACGACGTTCTTGGTAGAGCTATCAAGAGCTCTCGCATCTAACAACGGGAATCGTATCGCATATCTTTTAAGTGCCACGGGTCCTGGTGCCCAGGAGCTGTTGAAGGATTTGAAGGAGACGACTGTACGCCACAACCTTCTATTCACCCCATAAATTACTCACAATACTTCTCTTCCATAGAGGTTGGGTTTGCTGAAGTACCAGAACGTGGTCGAATCGCCATGGGACGAAGTTGGAATAGCACACGTGCAAGTCATCGTTCGGATTTCAGAGGGCAACTTTGTCGACGCCTATACGGAACAGGCAACGATGGCCAAGTAGGCTTTTATTCTCCACGCAATCAAACGACCGTCATAATGTCATTATGCTTCTTTTAGAGCATTTGAACGCGCGTTCATTGGCTTGCAAGCCTGGGTATTACCTGCACTGTTTGTGGTTCTGAAGGACTTGCGAGACCTGGCCGAAAAGGTGAGTGCCAGAGGCCACAGCTTTTGCTAACTTCTATCCTAATTTATTCTGGTTTGTTTTAGGCCGACGATTCTCGCTTTCAGGAGGGACAAGGATCAGACTCTCCTTCACTCGAAGATGCGGCTCGGATATGCAATAAAGCCTTTACGGATTGTGTAATGGATAGGTCTGTCTGAACTATCCAACGGAGGCCGATTTACTAATGCATTGTCTACTTGAATTCAGGACAGTGGGGGATGAATCACGAAAATGGGGCATCTACCATGTTGTTGGGCTCATTTTCAAATGCTATTTCAGTGTAAGAGTGTCAAACCCAGTGTGTCGAATTCTGACCACATGATTATCTAGGTGAAAAAAATTGCTTTGTCAAGGAATATCATCCGAGCTCTGAGTGCAAACAAAGATATCCCGCCGCTACAGGAATACCCCCGGTCCGACCAAGTAAGAATTTGGATCAGATCTGTCAGCGACTGTCAATGCCCATACTTCAAATTTGTAGGTCACGTTTAAGTACTACGTTGGAATGCTCAACTTCCTCAACGAGCGTTATGATGAAGTACGTACGCATTCGATGTAGAGAGCGAAGAGCCCAGCGTTTACTTGATCGCATCCGTCTAGTCAGAACAAGAGCTTTCTTTCGCGTTCGATATGTGTCATCATGGCTCAACTCGAAATCAGGAGTACGATTCTACTCGTATCCCTCGCGTTCCCGCCACTGACCCGTGAGGCAACAGGCTTATCCTCAACTATCTCATCCCTCTGCGACTCATGAGGGGCAATTTACCATCCCCAGGCTTGCTCCATTTGTTCCCTCGACTCCAGGAGCTGTACACGCCGTTCCTGCAAGCCCTTCGAAGCGGCAACGTTACCGAATACGATGCCGCTTTAGACTGGGCGGAACCACGTTTAGTCGAAATGGGTGTATACCTTGCCGTCGAAAAAGCGAGGGAGATATGCATGCGAGGTTTATTCCGCAAAGTGTACGTCCTCATTTAGCCTCCTTCCACTGCGCTCCGCTTACATTCCATCCATATGAATGCGGTGTTCCAGATGGAAGCTCCTTAACAAGGACTCGCGTATCCAGATAGAACAATTCCACAAAGCTTTTCGGCTCTCTGGTCAAGACATGCCTATGGAAGAAACAGAGTGCTTGCTGGCGAACATGATATTCAAGGGCTACGTCAAGGGCTACATATCGCACGAACGACAAACCGTCGTCCTTGCTAAGGGAGACGCTGCATTCCCCAAACTAAATGGTATCAAGAGAGCTTGAACGAATGCTACGCTTGTCTTGTCATTGGTTGCTAGAAAAGGAAAGGTCGAATGTTGGTCTGTTTATGTGTAACTGTGGGAAACTGCGGAAGTGGGCCATGTTTGGCTGTGAGGCGTAGGGGACATCCTTTGCACCTTGTTGCCACCACTGGCTTTTTGCTTCCCTCGCTCTTGGCAACCTCGTACTCTTACCACCTTGTGTCATTATCCACATCTTTCACCAACCTCGACTGCTATTTAATTGAATATCTGATCACCGCTCAACCCACAACGAGTGAGTTTGCCACTATCCCTTCGGACCCTGCGATGCTTAGATTACCTATAGTGGGGAACAATCAAAGCAACTCTTCTCGACCGAGTCGATCGGGTACTCTCAATCGAACATCGTCTACCAGGCCTCGAGCCAGTTCTGTATCCCAAGATTCTCAACCCGCCCCCGCCCCCGCCGCTGCTCCCCCTCCTGTGCCATATTCGGCGCCGCCCCATACCCGTTCATTCTCGGTTCAGAGCCAGAGTGGGGTTCCGCCACCGCCCCCGCCGTATGCTACGACAGACCCAGATCCCGGAATACCTCCACCAGTCCCTCCAAGAGACAGGACGTTCAACGGAAAATCGAACAATTACGGTTGGCAAGATTCGTCCCCCGCTAGGAGGGTAAGCTACCACCCGCCAAGCTCCTTCAACAATGGGATGGCTGCTCCCGCTGTGAATACCACTGGAGCTGCACAAACCCGCAGTCTTGGCCAACACACCAGAAGCGCCTCTGCCGGCCACAGACAACCCCCTCCGAGGGTAGATTGGCGAGCGGGTCGGTCTCCTGTCGACTCATCAGCTCCACCTGGCAGCTTCATGCGCCCGATCCCGGAACCGCACGATTCTCAGGAGAGTCGGAGCTCTGGGGGGTCGATGAACACTAGAGGAGCCTTCGTTCCGGCAGATGCTGGTCTTGGCTCGATACTAGGTAATCCTGTTAGGTCAGAATCACCTCCTCCAGTGTCGCCACGAGGGCAAGCTCCCGTTGTGCCACCAAGACGACGTCCTTCGATTGAAGACCCCCTAGAGCTGCTGAGGCGTTACGATACCGTTATAATTGTAGATGGTAGGCTTTCCATCTCCTCACGACTCATATCTTTATTCAAACGCATGTCTCGCCCCTTTAGACTCGACTTCAATGGACGGGCCACTCTGGTATGAAGCTCGAGATGCTCTGGCAGGGATAGCAGAAGTTGCTGCACGCTACGACTTAGACGGCATAGATGTACATTTCTTAAATAACCCAATAGTTGGACGTGGTCTACGGGTAAGCTCACAACACTTTACACTCGTTGCTTGTTATTATTCGCTGACCTGAACGGTCACCAACAGAATGGCACCGAGGTGAAACAGCTTTTCGATCAAACAGCCCCTTATGGCATTACACCTACCGGGGAGAAACTAGAAGAGCTGCTCCTTGACTATCTCATAAGACTTGAAGACGCCAAAACTGCTCAGCTAAACGGCGATGTAGGGGCATTGAAAAGGGTTAAACCTGTGAGCTTCCTCGTCATCACCGATGGTACGCCCGCTATCTCGAGATCTCGAGATCACCGAAACACAGACGAAACCTAAATTTTTCTGGTACCACTCTTCCTTGATGTTTCTAGGGGCAGCAACCGACGACCCGGAGTCCGTCATCGTTCAGGCTGCAAGGCGCTTAGACGAAGGGCGTTTCCCGTTGTCCCAAGTTGGCATTCAGTTCGTACAAATTGGAACAGACGAGGACGCTGCCGAGGCTCTTCGAGTGCTGGATGACGATTTGGCCACAGTTCACGGTGTCAGGGTATGTACATGTGTCGTCTCTTTCGCTAGCAACAACGTAGCTGACAGATTTGCTTGACAAAGGATATTGTGGATACATATCCGTACACTGCTGAAGGCAGTCAATTGACTGCGGATAGTTTGGCTAAGATTCTTCTGGGAGGGATCAACCGCCGGTTGGATCGAAGGAAACCGTCTATGGGATGAAGCTACGGATTAAGCCAGTGCATCGCTCAGGATATTTTTGTATTACCTGCGTACTTGTTTCAAGGACCCAGGCACAGTTGTACCAATCCCTAATTTAGGATTTCCAAGATATCGCTACCATTCTGTTTCATTGATGTCCAGAAAGCAGTCTCGGCCTGCTCCTTCACGAGGTTTACTATTGCAGGCGACGTAGCTTCAGTAACCTTTTCTCCCCGGAAAACCTTCGCTGTGGGATATCTCCGTCGTCGTCCAACGAGCAGCTTCAGCGCACAGGGCGGAGGATGTACCGGGTGACCATCAGTAGGCATAGCCTTGTGTAAAAGCAGATGGATTTGCTTATAGGAACCGAGTGCGGTGACGTTTCCCCGGAAATCCGGTGGAAAGGTTGATTGGTGGAGCCTCTGTTCGCCGCCAAGGACCCTGACAATCCCATTGTTAGTTGAGTTACTTTGGAGACCCGCGACAAACATCAAAGGGAACCACGGAGAAGTACAGTACTTTGGGTGTCCGAGATGAACTTAACATAAGAACAGTACTCTTTGGGTGACCGAGATGATCTTAACACAAGGAAGGTCAGCAATGTACGGAATGCGAACATGTGATGAATGTGTGGGAAGCGCCCCCCCCCCAACATCTGGGGAATGCGGGTAAGGGAAACAGTCATCTCAACCTGATTAGGAGATTATAGCGGAGATGTAGGCATCAAATTGGGCCCCTTGAATCTATCCCGGATATAGTATGATCTTCTCACACATCATTATCGTGTTCGGGACCAGAATATTGCCACTACCCTCCTCTCGCGTAAAGGAAATTGTTCGACAATACGGCAGTGTTCTCCTGCGCCCTGGAACCCTCACCGACATTCCCGCCGACGGAACGATGTGAAATCTTTCGCTGACTCGACCAGATTCTCTCCAGGGTAACAACCTAGCGTACACATTCTCTCATCATAAGAGTGAGCGACGATCCGCGGGGCTCTAGAGAACCTTCAAGTTCCTCATGTCATCTCCTCCCTCAAGCGCCGACGCCCCAACAGACCCCCCACGCCCTCCTAGTTCCGCCCCACCTCGTACGCCGGTTGCATCCAGACTGAGCGGAATCTTTGCATTTCTTCCACCCTTTCGAGCAGAGGACTCCGGAGCTCATCGCCAGCAAAGTCCCTCCTCGATATCAACCGAACCTCTGGTTGTCACTCCTCCTACGGGCCTTTCTTTGAGTGGACTTGCAGCCTTTAATGGTCACCAACGCACCCGAGACCGCCCCCCGGTCTCATCTCCGAGCACATCGTCATCCGCTCCGGCCTTGGGGGTCTTTCCACCTGTATCACTATCGATAGGTGGTCATCCTGCCTCTCCAGGGCACACAGAAAACCCATCTGTAGGCTCAATTTTTGGATACCGCCCTCCCTCGACCGGCTTCCATGGCCCTGCCACTGGGGCATCCCTGGCTTCTTCAAGACAACACCACTCTGCGGACGGATCGGATCCGGCCCAAAGGGATCTCGGCGCTGCATCGCTGGTCCAGATTCAAGAAGGTAGTGGCTCCTCGCTATCTGACCTAGCTCCAAATCCCTCCCTCGACAGGACCTGCTCTAGTCCCTCAGACCAGGCTGAGGCTGGCAATGCCCGCAGAAGCCACGACAAAGATGTTGAGATTGGGAGGTACTTTTGACGATTATGCTTTCACAAGAAGTCTGGGTCTGATGAATGGAATATTGACACCAGGGAACAGAAACTTGAACTGGACGCCAAACCACCTTCGTCATCAACTCCGGACTCCCCTTCTGACGGGGTAACCTCCTTGAACAGCTTTGAAGATTCTCCGTATCCCGAAGTTAGAGCATCCGTGTCAAACACTGACGATGTGGAAATGCCATGCCTGACTTTCCGGGTCTGGGTTATTGGTCTCCTAATCTGCACCTCCGGATCGGCAGCGAACATCTTTTTCAACTTCAGGTATCCGTCTCCGTATCTGTCCCCTATAATAACTCTGTATGTTACGGTGCTATTTGACATAGATCGCTGCTAACATTTCGATCGAGGCTATTTGCTCACCCATGCGGCCTCATGCTTGCTAGAATGCTGCCCATCCGCTGCTGGTCATTGCCGCGGAGCCTTCCAATCGCCGGCGGCTGGGAGTTTAGCCTTAACCCTTCTCCATGGACGATCAAAGAACATGCCCTCGTTTTCATTATGGCGAATCCGGCTATCAACCCCGACTTCGGGCTCAGCATCATTTCCGCTATTGAAAAGGGACACCACGTCAAAGTATCCCTCGGGTGGGTGGCTCGAGAAAAGCCCATATGTTTGGTACCCTCGCTGACTCCTTCCAGGTTCACTGTTTTGCTAATTCTTTCTACTCAATTGGTTGGGATCAGCTTGGCGGGGTTGTCTCGCAAGATGCTTGTCCAGCCCGCTTCTTGTAAGCCCTGGTCCAATATCCTCCCGTCACTCCTATAACACTTCATCATTTAGTCATTTGGCCAAGTTCTCTCGTCTTCTGTGCGGTCCTCAATACTCTCCACGCTGGTGACGCTATCACCAGCGGGATGTCCCGCGCACGATTTTTTTGTTATGTCTTACTAATGAGTTTTCTATACTACTTTCTTCCTGGTAAGCGGTTCTCCATAGGGAGGTCTCTCTCTTTTAAATTCAAGGGCTTAGAAATCGCAAACAGGATTCCTCTTCACGGGATTGTCGTTTTTCTCATTCGTATGTTGGATGCGCCCGAGTGAGTGGACACCGTTAGATCGACATGAAGCTGTGTTTACTTAACAAGCACTATATTAGACGATCTAGTCGTCAACCAGCTTTTTGGTACTGTCAGTGGTCTAGGAATGGGGGTGCTTACCTTTGACTGGAATCAAATCGCATGTATCGGTTCCCCGATGGTGGTCCCTTTCTGGTCTCAGCTGAACATCATGGCCGGCTTCATTTTGTTTTACTGGGTTATTGCCCCGACTCTCTACTACTCAGACGTGAGTTTGTTCTATTTGAAGCAGGTCATGCACCGGAGGGCTGAAGGCAACGGTCCCTTAGGCCTGGAAGACGGGCCACTTGCCTATGTCATCAAGTGGCGGATATGACAGGTTTGCCCAACCATATGATATCGACCGAGTTATAACGCCGGAGCACCGACTTAATGTCACAGCTTATGCGGAATACTCCCCACTATATCTGCCGGTCACCTACGTTATGACTTACCTTTTAGCATTTATGGCCTCGACCGCTCTGGTTACTCACACGGCCCTCCATTACGGCCCCGAAGTCTTACGCCGACTCAGAGGCAAAGAGAGCGCCAAAGACGATATACATGCACGGTTAATGAAGAACTATCCTAATGCGCCCTATTGGTACTATTCGGTAATCTTGATCGGCTGTGCGGTCATGTTGGTTGGTGCTGTCAAGGTAAGCCAAATATGTCAGGCTAGGCATTGCTGTATCTCTCACGAACAAGGTAGCTTGAAGACCTGGGCATACCAGTTTGGGCGCCGCTCCTAGCTCTTCTCGTGGGAATCATTTACACCTTACCTCTAGGGTACATGTACGCCATGACGGGGCAGCTGGGAGGCAATAATCTAATCGGCCAGGCTATCCCCGGAAGCCTGTTCCCTGGATCAGCTGTCGGAAACATGGTCAGTGCTCTTCAACCGTTCCAGAACCGCTAAATAATACCAGCCCAACCCAGATTTTTAAAGCAATTGCTGGACAAAGCGTCGCTTTGATGGTCGCGAGCACTCAGAACCTTAAAATAGCGCACTATATTAAGTGCGGCGAGAAACCGGTGCTATATGGTCGGGGACCAAGTATGCATTCCCTGATACACCGTCTAATCTTACCCGTTCAGTCCAGGTCGTGGGTGCTCTTGCTGGAGTTACAACCCAAACTTGGGTAAAGTGGAGGTTGTTCAGCGATGTGCACGACATTTGTGAACCAAACCAACCGAACTTCCTGACATGCCCGATGACTTCCGCTCTCTATACAGCTTCTATGCTGTGGTAAGTGTCTGGATGGCTGTTTGTTCTCCCTTTGTTTATTTTAAACATCAAAGGGGTTCAATCGGTCCTACTCGGCAGTTTGGCAGGGGGTCGATCTATGCTATTCTGCCGTATGCCGCAATCATGGGTGCGATCCTGCCGGTCCCATTCTGGCTATGGCTCAAACGCCATCCCACTACGTGGGTCAGATACAGTACGGTGACTGAGTTGGCTACCATTCATGATCCGCACTAAACGCATGCCTCGTGCTATAGTTCATATCCCGGTTCTCATCAGTGGCCCATTGTGGATCCCTGCTGCTGGTGGTATCAACTACTCCTCTTGGTTTTTAATTGGGTTTATTTTCCGTGAGTGTGATTATTCATCGGGGTTCTATCATAGGGCTCAAAGTCGTACATCGCATTCAGAATATTGGATAAGGAAGACAAGGTTCAGATGGTGGGCAAAATACAATTATATTCTCAGTGCCGCGCTGGACGGAGGTGAATAATGCATCGCATTTACGGATCAAATCCAGGGCGTTGGCTTACGGCGGGCTGCTTTAGGGACGATCTTGGGAGTTCTTGTGACCTTTATGGCGTTTCAACTGCCTAAGTCAGGTCCTGTCACTTTGGACTGGTGGGGAAACACGGTTTGGATGAAGAGTGAGTATTACCAGTATTGCAATGATCGACCGATGAGCAGGACCTCGCCATAGCGGCAGATTTTGCAGGGACACCATATTACAACACAGATCCCGTTCAAGGGTTTTAGGCTAGTGACATCGCCAACGCAACAAGTATATCGTTAGGGCGGCTTAGACAAATACATTACGATGAGTCCCTTGATACTTGTGTCTATTTCAAGCAATCCCCCATTCCATTTTCCAATGAGAAATTTAGAATCGCATGCGTCCGCGTACGGCTTCGCCGACCTTTCTGACATACCCGATGGCGCCTCCACGGATCGGGCGAGCAGTCGCATCAAGATGTCCAGTCTAAGGCGAACGTTGCAGTCGCCAATCCGAGCCAATCACGAGTTTCCTACCAGACCACCAGATGGACAGGCTGTTGCTCAGACATAGCGATTGATAAATGGTGCAGTTCGGTATCTTCGGAACTGTCACTGGAACTGCCGGCCACTTGCTGGTAGACTGTTTCTGAAGTGAGGCTAATTACGTTCCTTCGGAGCCTCCTTTGAGACTGACAACGGAGCCGTGTATTTTGGCGTCTCCCTCTTTCGCTGTTTGTCCCTCATCGTCAACGGGGATAGCCCAACTGACACATCGCTGCTGACGGTATCGAAATATTGGCGAGCGGTCAAGCTGGCATCAAGGATGGTCACAACAGCCTGATGCGCCATCTGTCCCCTTGATGTCTGGAAAGGGGGAGAGTCTCGGCTTGCCGCTTTGGAAGTGACATCTCGTCGAACGACTGAGCCTTTTCCTTCGGTCTAGCCCTGAGAGGACATCGGATTTGATTGTCGTATCTCCGCCGCGGCGTAAAGGGTGGCTTTAGCACAAAGACCAGGGGCTGTGTTGTGGGACCATCTAGAGGTCCAGCTTCGGGCGAAGAAGTGTGTTTGCTTCCGAGCCGAGGGTGCGGAACTGATTTCGTGGGCTCCTGTTTTAGAGAGACTTCCCGCACCACGCAGCCACACTGGCACTCCCTTTGTCAATCGACGTACAATCGTGACCTGCTTCCAACATCAGCGGGGCCCAATGAGAGACACTCTGGCTGTAATCTAGCTTCATGTTGGTGGCCGAGATCATCTTTAGGAAGTTTTTCATTGCGCCACGGTTCTACCACGACCAGGGGGCCCGCTCCCATGCATGCCCCCGACCGAACAAAATGAAATCCTTCGCTCACGAGATCAAATGGTCTCAAGGGCCACGAACTAGCGTATACATTCGCTCAAATCCCGGATTATAAGAGTGAACAACGATTCACGGGGCTTCAGAAACTCAAGGACATGCTTTTCGTTTCATGTCTTCTTCCCTTTCAACCACCAACTCTCCAACAGACTCTCCACGTTCTCCCAGTTCCCCCCAACCTCCTACAGCTGCATCCGGGCTGAGCGGCATATTTGCCTTTCGTCTCCCCTTTCAAACAGAGGACTCTGGAGATAATCGTCAAGGTACTCCTTCGTCGATATCAACAGAACCTCATGTTGTCACTCCTCCTACGGGCCTTCCTTTGAGTGGACTCGCAGGCTTTAATGGTCACCAACCTCTTCTAGACCGTCTCCCGATCTCATCTCCAAGCACATCGTCGACCTTTGGTTTCCTTACGCCTGTATCACCGCTGACAGATAGTCATGGCACTCCATCACACACCGGAACCCAATCTGTCGGCTCACCTTTCGGACATCATCTTCCTTCGATAGGCTTCCATGGCGCTGTCACTGAAACATCCCCCCTCTCTTCACGGCAACAGCACTCTACCGACGAATCGGATCCTGTTCAGAGGGATGTCGGAGTTATACCAGTAGCACAGGTTCAAGAAAAGAGTCGCTCTTCTTTATCCGGCGGAGTCTCACATCCCTCCAACTTTGGGCTCTCAGACAAGCCTGAAGGCTATAGAAGTCGCGATGACGATATTGAAATCGGGAGGTACATTTGATGGTCATATTTTCCACTAGTGATCTCGGCCTGATGAGCGAAACCTTGACGCCAGGAACCCAAAACCCGAACCAGACGGCAAACCACTTTCGTCATCAGCTCCAAATTCCCCAATTGATCAAGAAATACCCTTGGATAATTTTGAAGACTCTCCGTACCCCGAAGTTAGAGCATCCGTGTCAAACACCGATGACATAGAAATGCCATGCCTGACTTTCCGAGTCTGGATCATTGGGCTTCTATTATGCACATCCGGGTCGGCAGCGAACATCTTTTTCGGCTTCAGGTATCCGTCTCCGTATCTTTCCCCCATAATAACTCTGTATGTTACGGTGCTATTTGGACATAGGTCGCTGCTGACCCTTCTATTTAGGTTATTTGCTCACCCATGCGGCCTCATGCTTGCTAGAATGCTGCCCATCCGCTGCTGGTCATTGCCGCGGGGTCTTCCAGTTTTTGGTGGTTGGGAGTTTAGTCTTAACCCCTCCCCATGGTCCATTAAGGAACATGCTCTCGTTTTAATTATGGCCCATCCGGCCATTAACCCGGACTACGGGCTCGGCGTCATTGCTGCCATCGAAAAGAGACACCATGTCCAATTGTCGCTTGGGTGGGTCGTTTGAGAAACCCGCCCATTTGGTAACCTGCTTATTCCCTCCAGGTTCACTGTTCTATATCTCCTTTCTACTCAGTTAATCGGAATCGGTTTGGCGGGGTTGTCTCGCAGGATCCTCATCCAGCCCGCTTCTTGTAAGATCTGTTCCAGTATCTATCTCTTCCCTTGGATAATGACTGTTTTCAGTCATTTGGCCAACTTCTCTCGTCTTTTGTGCAGTTCTCAATACCCTCCACGCTGGTGACACTGGGACGAGTGGGATGTCCCGTGCACGATTTTTCTGTTATGTCTCAATTATGGCTTTTCTCTATTACTTTCTTCCTGGTGAGTGGTCCTCAGCGAGACCCTCTTCTGTTTAGAATCAGGGCTTTATGATATTGGAACAGGATTTCTCTTCACGGGGTTGTCGTATTTCTCGTTCGTCTGCTGGATGCGCCCAAGTAAGTGAAACACCTCAAATCAGCATGAAGTGGCATTTTGCTTGACATATCTGCTACTAGACAACGTAGTGATCAACCAGCTTTTTGGCACATTCAGTGGCCTGGGAATGGGAATTCTCACCTTTGACTGGAACCAAATCGCGTTCATCGGTTCCCCGTTGATGAGCCCTTTTTGGTCTCAGCTGAATATAATGGCTGGTTTTATCATTTTTTACTGGGTGATTGCCCCAGTTCTCTATTACTCAAACGTGAGTTCGTTTCGGTTGCATCGCGTCAGGTATCGAAGGGCTGGAGGCAATGGTTCTTCAGATCTGGAAGACGGGTCACTTGCCCATGGCATCATCCGGCGGATACGACAGGTTTGCCCGACCCTACGATCTCGGTAGAGTTGTGACGTCGGACCACCGAATTAACGTTACAGCCTATGAGGAATACTCCCCGCTATATTTGCCGGTCACCTACGCTATGACTTACTTTCTAGCGTTCATGGTCTCGACTGCTTTCGTCGTTCACACAATTCTTCATTACGGACCCGAAGCCTTGCGCCGGCTCAGAGGCCAAGAGAGTGCCAATGACGATGTACATGCAAGGCTAATGAGGAAATATCCTAAAGTACCCTCTTGGTACTACTGGATAATCTTGGTCGGGTGTGCGGCCATGGGGGTTGCTGCTGCCGGGGTAAGTGGTCTATACTAGCGATACGCGCCCAATCTCTCACGAACGAGGTAGGTCGAAGGCCTTGGCATACCAATTTGGGCCCCGCTTCTAGCCCTTCTCGTGGCAATCATATACGCTTTCCCTATGGGATACCTGTATGCTATGACAGGGCAGCTTGGAAGCAATAATTTGATCGCTCAGATTATCGCTGGAAGCCTTTTCCCGGGGTTAGCAATCGGAAACATGGTCAGTGATCTTGAAGCGTTTCTGAGTTACGAAATAACAGCAGCCGAATCCAGGTTTTTAAAGGAATTGCTGTGCAAAGCGCCATCTTGACAGTCGCGAGCACCCATAACCTTAAATTAGCACACTATATTAAATGCGGCCAGAAATCGGTGTTCTTTGGTCAGTGATAAACCATGTAGCCTATAGAATACCATCTGATTTTGCCAGTTCAGCTCAAGTCGTGGGCGCTCTTGTCGGGGTTGCAACGCAAACGTTGGTTAAGAGAAGGCTATTTAGCGATGTTCATGACATATGTGAACAGAACCAGCCAAATTTCCTGACATGCCCAGACATTTCAACACTATACACAGCTTCGTTGATGTGGTAAGATTCTAGACAGCTGCTCATGCTCACCTCGCTCATTAAAACATCGAAGGGGTTTAATCGGTCCTTCTCGGCAGCTCGGCAAAGCGTCAGTCTATGCTGCCTTGCCATATGCCGCGGTCATTGGCGCGATCTTGCCCGTCCCATTCTGGCTGTGGCTCAAGCGCCATCCCACTTCTTGGGTCAGATACAGTACGGCGACTGGGTTGCTTACCATCCGTGGTTGATACTAAGCGCAGGCCTTGCATTGCAGTTCATATCCCGGTCCTCATTAGCGGGCCCACGTGCATGCCTACCGTTGGTGGTATCAACTACTCCTCTTGGTTTTTAACGGGGTTTATCTCCCGTAAGTGTGAAGATTCATCCGATTTCGCCCTATGTCTTAGAAACATACTTCCTATTTAGAATATTGGGTAAGGAAGACAAAGTTCAAGTGGTGGGCGAAATACAATTACATCCTGAGCGCCGCGTTGGACACAGGTGAATGATGCGTCGTATTTACGGATCAAATCCAGGGTGTTGGCTTACTGCGGGCTGCTTAGGGACGATCTTGGGAGTTCTTGCGGTCTTTTTAGCATTTCAACTGCCTAAGTCGGGTCCTGTCACTATGGACTGGTGGGGAAACACCGTTTGGATGAAGAGTGCGTGTTA